>AYEL01086086.1:0-18683 GCA_000484575.1 Olivierus martensii
GGAAACTAATGCATGCTGAAGCCGAGTATTGTAAGGAAGCCGAACGTATCCGGTGAGGTGACAAACATTTTGGCCGGAGCAGTACCTTGGTTGAGTGTAAGAGTGTAGTGAAGCCTCAAGATTTAGGTATTAATGTTAAAAAGGTCAGAAGTATTCAAAATAAAGATTTGTGTTTTGAAGTTAAAACCAATAAGGATTCTGAAAAGTTAATAAAGGCAATAGAAGATATTGATGAGCTAAGAAATCGAATCAGTTTAAGGAAAACTTTCAAACGTAACCCGAAAATTATCTTAATAAATGTCCCAAAATACATTAAAAAAACAAGATAGATGAATATATTTACAATCAAAATACTGAAATAAATAGAATTTTTGAAAAGAAAGATTTTACAGAATCCCGCAAACTGTACATCCTGTAACATCAATTTTTAAAAAAGGAGAAGATTCTCAACATCGTCACATTGTTGTCTCTGTACCGCCAAGGGTGCGGAACCTTTTAATAAAAATGAGATCTGTCTGTATTGAATGGACAGAAATCAAAGTTGATGACTACTGGTTCTGCAGTGTTATAATTGTTGTGGATTTGATCATATAGCAAAGAACTGCAGTGAAGAAAAAGTTTGCAGCCACTATGCGGAAAAACATCTGTTCAAGGAATGTCCCAACAAGAATAAAATTGGAAAATGTGTCAATTGCTGCAAATTAAATAAATTATTAAAGGAAGAGAGATATCCTACTGACCATAATGCATATAAAGAAAATGAAAATACTGACAGTAAAAAAACTAACTATGAATAAATTACACTTCGTTTTTATTTGTATACTTTGGTCCCTATAATAAGATGTCTTACTCGGGTATTAAACTCTTACAAATAAATTTACAAAGACTGCCTCTTCCCAGGCTGTGAAAACTATTTCTGATGATAATGTTGACATCTTAGTGTTACAAGAGCCCTATAAAATCAACAATAAAGTCGCTCTTTTTGGAACCTTCACAGTTTTCCCAGTTTCCTCACCTGATTATAATGTTAACACTGCTGTAGTGATAATCAACAATAAACTTGATGCAATCGCCGTCTCACAGTTCTGTTCGGCTTAATGGAGAATTGATTACTCAGAAGAATACGCTCAATTATCTTGGAGTTATCCTGGATAATAATTTAATCTGGAAAGAGCATATTACTTATGTTTGCACTAAAGCTCTAAAAGTGCTACATGCTCATAATAGAATTTCCGCTAAAGAATGGGGACTTGGAGCCAAGGCCTCTAAAATCACCTATTGTATGGCTGTCGAACCTATTATTACTTATGCTGCGGAAATCTGAGGATATGCTTCGAATAAGGTTTATATAAAGAAGAAACTTCGTAGCATACAAAGAGCAGCAGCAATTAACATTGCCAGGGCCTATAGAACTACACCTACTAGCGCTTTGCTAGTTCTTACAAAAATTTATCCATTACACCTGAAAGTTCAACTCTTATGTGGGACAGACTATTTTAAGGATCATCGTTACTCCTCTGAAACTGGTAATTTGAAGGTTTTACTGTACAATTGTAACCACCTTCCCCCTCTTGTTAAGGAATGGGAATTGATTATTTGTCTACATTTGAATCAGGTCATCCAGCTGATTTCACCTAACTCAATTACCCTATCAAATAAATCAGAAAGACTACTTTATTTATACGGATGGCTCAAAAACCACAGACAATATGGGGGCTGATGTTGTTGTTATACAAAATGACAAAACTATTTTCCAGGGATACTTTCGTCTTGGCAAGGATTGTTCCATCACTCAAGAGGAACTACTATCCATTCAAAAAGGACTTGAATATTTTGTTAAATTCAACCAAACCTCTCACGTCCACATTGTTTCGGACAACAGGGCTGCACTCCAGATTATTTGCAAATGTAAAGGAAACTCTTATTTGTACTATGAAATTAGGAAACTTCTTTCTAGGATCAGTACTTCTACATCTGTTCAATTGCACTGGACACGAGGACACACTGGAAACATTGGGAATGAGCAAGCGGATCTTTTAGCTAGGAAAGCAAATGAACTTACCTCCTCTGTTTTCTTCTCAAGGATTCCTTTGTGTAAGATACAATCAACACTTAAAGCTGAACTGATTACAAACTGGCAAAGTGAATGGGATAGCAACAATACTGGACGTACTCTTTATAGTTTTGCATCAGATCTCAAACTGTTTTTCTCCATTAAACACTTTCACACAAACTTTTATCTGACTCAGTTTTTAACCGGACATGGACATTTTAATTCGTACCTTTACAGGTTCGGATTTATTGATTCTCCCAATTGTGACTGTGATTATACCTCGGTCCAAGACAACCTTCATCTTTTATTTGACTGTTCACATCATAACACTGCCAGAGAACACCTTATGAGAATTGTCATCATGAAGGGCACAATTGGCCCTGTGGACGATGTTTTTATCAAAGACAAGGACATTATGCAAGCATTACAAAAATTTTTGAATAATACTAAAGCTTTAGAGCAGGGCTGTCCAACCCGCGGCCCACTGCTGTACTGAAACACACCAGATGGCCCTGACCCCCTCTCGAGGGCACCCACCTTGACGTGGTGAGAGGGCTTACCGGCTGTCACTATGCCTGTATCTGGTGGATCCGGGCCGATACGTCCATAGTGACAGGGAGAAACTAAGAGGTTGCCAAATGTTAGGCGAAATCTGGCGAAGACGACCCCACACCTCCGACGGGCGTGTGCAGACGTTGGTGTGTCCTCGGCGAGTCGAAAGGGAGTGGTTCACCCTAGTAGACAAGCCGTGGGAAGTCCTAGCCGGATAATTCGCCCGGATCTCGGTTGACTTTCTATAGAGAGATCCAGCAGCAATACAACTGGTCGGCCTGGGAAAGGCCCACGCCCCGGCCCCCAGTTTGCTGCCCCTAGTGAAGAAATTCCTATAGGGTCGGTAGAGCATGGCTGCACCCATCCCTCGCTGATGGATGCTCTGTAGTTCGCCACTCGACCGTCCGAGTCCCTGCGGATCCGGGATTAAGAATTGGTCCGACGTATGCCCTGCGTGAGGTACGAGTCCTCTATAAGGGTCCCAATCCCAAGGCGTTGTACCGGTCCGACGGGATGAATGGTGAAGGGATAGAAGCCGTTACGGTGCCCACCCGAGGGTTGGCCTTGCTCGGGCTGATTGGGTTCTACCAGAGGCCGGGGAAGCTTGCTTCCTAGGGAATCACAAAACCTCGGGGAGTTGATCCGAGCGATATTCGATCATGGCAAGGCGCCTGGAGCCCGGCCATTGCACGGCGTCGGTCGATATCGTCTCCATGGTGGCCCGCCAGTCTGGCGCGGACAGTGGGCTACATCGGTGATCGAACCGGGGGAGATTCTCGCCCTTTTCAAGTTGGGTCGGCTGGTCGACATACCTTCCGATCCATCCGTTGCGATTACTAGTAAGGGTTCTGCTCTTGTGGAGGGTTCGGGTATACTTTACTCTTCCGACCCTCCTGCGGGCTGTCGCGATTTTCGCGGCAGTTGTGCCCGAGCTTTGGTGTCCTAAGGATTTCCCATTCGTGGGAGAACTTGTTGTGAAATCCGTTCGAGATTTCGATCCCTTCGGGGACTGTCCGGTCGCTCAGTAATGAGTGGCAAACAGTAGCGAATACACGCCTCTTGTGTCTCCGCTCCCTTGTGGACGGAGGCAATTCTCGGCCCTTTAAAGGTCGCTTCGGCGACACAGTGCACGAGATGCGAATGCGGCCTTCATTCCCCTAGGCCTGGCAAACCTGAGCGAGTCCGCCGTATTCGTATTTCGTTCGCTTGTGGATCAGAGAGGTGGTCAGGCGAGTCCGCACCCCTAGTTGTAGGCAATGATTAAGCCGAGATTATTCTCGCAGACATAAGTACCCTGTAGTACCCTCGTTGGTGGAGCAGGGGAAAAGCTTTGGCTAGTCTCAGAATACGACATGAGATGGCCCTGATGCGGCCCAACATAAATAAAATTGTAAACTTCTTTGAAATATTGAGATTTTTATGTACTTAATGAAGTTAATGAAGCTTTTATTATTTAAATATCTATTACCTTTCCTATTTTCATTTTCTAAAATATTTCTTATTTTAGTGATTAAAACTTCTTGACCTGCTCAATGATTTTTAAAAAATTTCTGAACGAAAAGAAGTCAAAGATTATTTTTACGACATTTTTACCTTTTTGTCATAGGATATATCATATATTGTACATTATTTATTAAATTTTTGCTTAACAACTATTTTTGTTTTTACGTTCCTTTCCAATCAGTAAAAATTCCAAGCCAATTCCAACAATAGGCTGCACCTACACATGTAGAGGGGGACTGGATGGTGAAGGCCAAGGATCAGCGGGTCGCACCAGGAACCCCGAAAAAACTTTTTAGGAGATGCTGGACCCGGATCCTCCTGCGTGACACGCCAACGCGTTACCACGTGCTCATCCGGCTGCCTAACAACTGTTGTTGGAATTAATATATTTTATGTGCGGCCCGAGACAATTTTTTCCTTCAATGCGGCCCAAGGAAGCCAAAAGGTTGGACACCGCTGCTTTAGAGAATGACTTTTCTTTAGGGACAAGTTAACAGATGTGACTTTGTACGGACTCTCATCTTTTCATGTTATTTTAATTTTAAGACATATTGTATTCTATTCTATTTTTAGTTTTGTCTTTGCGGTATCTTTATTCGCCAATGCAGATGCTCTGGGACCCTGGTAAGGGGTTGGTTGCTTTCATACTTTTCTTACTAGTGCCCTAACATACTACTTAGGTTAGGAGTCTTTTACTTTTCCTCCTCATTTCTTTTTCATCTTTTGTACAGTCCCTCTATCCTCCCTAACTAACTCAGGTGGTCCGTATTGTTCTATTTGCAAAAACTTCTAGAAACGCATAGAAATTCATGTAAACTGAGTGTAACAATAAAAAAATCTATAAAGATACAAATTTCATAATTTTGAAACAACATAATTCGAGGATTACCTGTACATAAAAAAGCTGTTTATAATGCTGCCAGCAAATATTTTTTCACTATTTAATTTGGCCCATATTTCATAAATATTGCTCATCCGATATATACAATAACTCTAAATAGCACGAAAAAATGTACATTTTTTGATTTGCATGTTTTTTCACTTCCAAGTTTATGATAAATATAATACTTCTCTTATACTGTATACACTGATATCTCGGTATACGTCCGTTTTGGAATAAGTCCAACTTGGTATACATCCTATTTGGATGCGAAAAATTTTGCTTGGCATACGACTTTTGTTTGGAATTAATTTTTAATTTTTTAAATTAAATTTAATTTAATTTACAGGTCAAATTATGTTAAAAACAATCACTGACCATATTTAAATACATAAATAGACAAATCATTCACAAAACATTATATACAGTATGGAAAGAAGACCTCCAACATATCAAGTTAACATAAAGTCCAAAATAAAATTAACATCAACATCCAAAATCAAGAATTAACATCAAGTTCAACATCAAAATTCATATCATAACATATATTTTATCTTTAATTCATGTTGTTTTAACAATTTAACTAAATGCAGGTAAGTAATATTAAAAAGATCACACCAAATTAAGTCTTGTTTTCCAATTAGGCGAAAAGGAAAAGATCTCCTAGTCAAGTTTAATCTTATAGGCCTACGTGTTAATAAAAAGTTAGTTCTCAGTCTGCAATCAGGAACTTTTATCATAACATCTGAATCGTTCATATTTAAATTTATATAATAATGTATATATTTTAAGTCGTAGTAAAAAATTCGAGTATCAATATTCATTAATTGAATTTCAATTGGTACAGTATAGTTTGAATATTTGAAAGAGTTGAAGAAAGTAAATTTAATTTTTTGCAAAATGCATTAAGTCTGATTGATTTAAGTTTAGCAATCGAGGACCAAATGATGATTCCATAATCAAAGACAGATATAAAGAAAGCATAAAATAATAAAGATCTTTTATGTATTGTTTTAATAAAGTTAATATTCCTAAAAAGAATGCCTTGTCTGATTCTTATTTTCTTCACTAAATATTCATAATGATAATTAAAACTAAGAGTTGAATCAAATACCACCTCCAGATCCAATGTATTAAAAACTATTTATCTTATAGTTTTCAGTAAAAATATCTTTCGGCATATTAAATCTTCTTGTAAAAAAAATATATATATTGCGTCTTTAGTGGATTAAGAGAGAAATTATTTTCAGATAACCATTTAACAATAACGTTGATATCTCTTTACAGTGTAGAAGGTTTATAGTCGTAGTAGTTGTAGTAGTAGTACTAGTATTAGTTATAGTAGAATTAGGGATTGTCTTTTCCCGGATTTCGTAATCCTGGGATTCCGGGATAAATAATGTTCTTTTCCCGGGATACCGGGATTTCCCGAGAATTTTGTAGGTGGAATTAAAACTGAATATTTCACAGCATTTAATTTATTCATATACATTATATATGTATAAATTACAAATTAAAACGAATTCAAAACTTACTTTTCATAATATTAACATTTTCTTTTTAAACCACGACAGATCTAGTGAGTACTAGTAGTACATTGTTAAAAATTTATTTAACTTAAAATTTATTTTGAAACTGATTTGGCAATTGACATTCAATATGAACGTAAGAAAAACAGACAATTTACACTTTTATTCATGAATCTAATTCTAAGTCTGGTTATAAATAATCCTACTGCCGAAAGAACCTTTCAGCTTCTACAGTTGTTGGTGGTATAGATTCGAGTGCATCCATTAATTTTATTACATTTGTTGCTTTTTCACCAGTTGCCTCAAAGATTTTGAACTCCTTGGATATATTCTTTGCAAGTGATTGACCTTCAGCTTCATTTTGAGGGTCTTTAGAAATACATTCAGTTTGTTTTTTGATTTGGCGTGCCAATTTCTCACAAATAGGCTGCTCTCTTTCGCTCTCAGTGTCACCCTCTTCCTCGCAGTCGGAATGTGACGAATCAGATTGCGATGATTCAGAAGAAGAAAACCCAAGACCGCGCGAATTTCAAATGTTCCAAATTATTTAAACAATTTTCATTAACCTAATTACTCGAGATTTCTCGAACGCTGCAATATATATAACTAGCTAAAATACCCGGCGTTGCCGAGTTTTTGTTTATAAATCACATAAGTTAGTAGAAATAATTATTGAAAAATAATCAACAACATACAATATATCGTATATATATTCATACAATAAACAATGCTCCAATTCAATATCATTTTTTTTTCTCGATATTGTTTGTTTATATTTCCTTTAAAAATTAAATGATTAAATTTTCGAAATTTGTTCCTATATGAAAACACTTGTATTAAATAAATAGAAATATATTCTATTATACAACAAACAATCAAACACGTGTTAAACACCCACTTTGCGTCGGCCGGATTGGCCGCGTGGAAACGCTTCGGCTTTCCACTCTGGAAAACCCGGGTTCGAGTCTCGGGTCCCATCCCTTGAAAATATTTATCATGGGACCCGGGTTCGATCTCGGGTCCCACCCCTTGAAAATATTTATCATGGGGGCGGGTTCGAATCCCGGGTCCCACCCCTTGAAAATATTTATCATGGGGTGCGGCCCGGCCCGTCGATCCCCGTCCTCCACAATCCGGCTGACCTCTCCGTGCCCGGCCCGTCGATTCCCGTCCTCCACAATCCGGCTGACCCCTCCGCGGTCCGGCCTGTCGATCCCCGTCCTCCACAATCCGGCTGACCCCTCCGCAGAAAAGCAACCTGTGGAAGGGCTTGTTTCGCCCCGCCACTTAGTACTCTTACTCGTCGATCCCCGTCCTCCACAATCCGGCTGACCCCTCCGCAGGGGTGGGAAACCTGTCGAAGGGCTTGTTTCGCCCCGCCACTTAGTACTCTTACTGAGTACCCCGTCCTCCACAATCCGGCTGACCCCTCCGCAGGGGTGGGCAGCCTGTGAAATCTAAATCCATATAAAAGTCATAGGAATAGGTCCTTGTTTCGCCTCGCCTCTTACTGAGTAGTGCTTGTTTCGCCCCGCCACTTAGTATACTCCCTGAATGGAAAGTGGCGTCACCACATAGTATTCTACCAGAAAGGAATGTGGCGTCATTTGTTGACAAAAAAAATCAACCGTTATCAATCCGCCACTTAGTACTCTTACTGAGTGGAAAGTGGCGTCATCTATCGACAAACCACATAGTATTCTACCTGAATGGAGTGTGGCGTCATCTGTTGACCAAACAAAAATTGGTTTTGGAACGTAACTCTTTTTGTATTGGCTCCGGGTCTCCCTAACCTAATCTAGATCTTAAATAACAAACACATGTAATGCACTGCAATTATCATATATATAGACACCCGCTTTGCAACAAAAAGTGAAGCATGTGCTTCACTTTGCTGCATTGTACAGTCGTCTCAATCACTGTACTATGCAGCAAAGCGGGCCCGCAGGCTGCATGTCGCTCAGTGCTGGATTAACCTATAAGCAAAGTAAGCATGTGCTTAGGACATCAAGGGAAGGGGGCACCATAGAAATTTTTCATATCCGAATTTATCATTTAAATTATTAAATTAATTAAATTTATAGCCATTTTCAAAATTTAATGAAAAATGAATAAATTCTGTTTATAAAGTGTTCTCTCTTGTGTCATCATGTTTATCCTGCAAAATAAAGTACACTGCTCGCAGATTGGAAGCTATACAAATTTTGAACAAGTATAGATGCGTTTGAAACAGTACAAGTCGCGGGTATTAACACACAAGATGTTCTTAGTTTAGTTGCCAACTGTCACTGGTGTTAATTGTATGTGCATTCATAACCTCATTCTCGCTTTCAAAGTCTCAAACAGCCTCAAAGGTGCTTAAAGATTATTCCAATAGCACAGAGGTCTCCAAACTTTTCGCCGTGAGGGCCACATTGAGTACTTCAGCATCGTTCTGCGGGCCATAGCAAAAAAAAAACTCTAGAATTAGATATGAGTTTTATTGAAAGCAAATAAACCGATACAATAATGAAACAGATATAAGGAATAAGTTTATTTTGTTTTGAATTCTTTAAATTTTTTTTCTTTTTTGTCCATTTTAACTGAGCTTTTACAGTCAGAAAAATCGCGGCCGGATGGCCGAGTGGTAATGCTGTTGCCGTGCCTATCAGGAAGACTTGTGTTCACATCTCGGATCTGGTTACTCCTGAAAAGTTTTTTCGGGTGCTGGGCTCGGCTCGGCGATCCGTCCTTCACCAACCGGCCCCCCTACACGGGTGTGAGTACTGCCAGTAGTTGGAACTGGTCCCGTCCCTTAATAATCTCCCTGATTGGAAAGGGGCGTAAAATATGTAAAAAAAAGTCAGAAAGATCGCAACTTGGATTACAGTTACTTTTTGCTATTCGGGAATATATTTTGAACTCAATTTTAATTAATGCATTTGGAATCTATCAACACCCCCTTTTTTGCGGATTCTTATTGAAAAATTATTCCAATTGGCGGGCCAGATAAAATCATATCGCGGGCCACATGCGGCCCGCGGACCGTAGTTTGGAGACCCTGCAATAGCACACTCAGCTCTGGCTGTTTAGTCTATTAAAATGTAAATACCGTTTTATATATTTTGAATTACAAGTGTAAGGGGGCACCAAAATTAGTTAGTGCTTAGGGCCATCTAAGGGTCTTAATCCGGCACTGCTGTCGCTGCATCCTGCCCGGAAAGCAATTTTGTACGGTCCGTGAAGATATTTCAAATATTTGCTTAAATAAATATTAGTCAGAAAATTATTACAATTTAACGTTAATAAAATAACAATGTAAAGTTTTAAAGCGTACTGTATTCAACCTACACAGTGCTATCAGTAATTATTGCATCAGTACAATATTTTTCTTTCACTGTAATTTTTTTTTAAATATTCCACCCTTCGTTTCCTTTCGAACTGCGCAATCGTCCCGCTCGCAATTTGAGTTTGAGACTATTGGCCCAATGCAAAAGAGCATGCATGCCTGCAGAAAACCACCCTTTTTTAATATGATTGGCTCTTTGTTTAATTTAACCTAGAATTCAATTATTTTGCCCATGTTAAAAATGGGGTGGTCCATTCAGAAAATGCTGGACACCGATTTTTTATGCGAATGTAAGGACAATATTTTAATTTTTATTTATAATTTATATTATTATAATGCTCTGTTGAAATACATATCAATAATTATGTCATGACAATGATGTGGCATAAGAACAGATTTAGCAATAAAATGGAAATTTCCTATATGCTATGTATATTATTTCTTTGTGCGTTATTTTAAGCATTATTTATTTATTAGCTGGGGAGAATCCACAAATTACGTCACGCTTTAGGGGTAGAGTATAGATTTGAGACGGTAAATGATGTAGGGGGAAGAGTTCTACTATAGCCATCTCTACTACAGGCCGTATCGCGTAAACAAGATGGCGGCGACTGAAAGGTCGCTTCAAATTTTGCTTCACAGCATTTGATTTTAAAATATAAGATTTTTATAAATTTCTTAAAAAGTTGTGGAAACAAGTTGTTTATTTTGTTGTTTTGAATTTCCGATTCTTTTTGTTTTTTGGAAAAGCCCGCCCTATATAAAAGAAGCTGCAAGGGGGCGGCAGCACAGTAGGGGAAAGCGGGGAAAAGTAAGAAAAAAGTGGAGAAACGGAAGCGGGGGAAGGTTCGGAGAAAACGGGAGCGCGGGAAGGTTAGGAGAAAAACGGTCAAACATGTTGAGTGCGGATGTCCGGTAACCTTTAGAATCTATGCTTGTAACATTTAGACTGTATTCATTCAATAAATTCCCAAGTCCGTTATCTGAGTCCGTATTCTTAACATAGTGGCGAGCCAGCCAGGATACTTTTCGCTGGGAAAATGGATTTAATGAAGAAAGAACGTGCAGTACTCCGTAAACAAGTTACCGTTACATTGACAAAGCTGGAAGCAGCTTTGTCAATATAAACGGTAACTTGCTTACGGTTCAAGACGCCGCCGACTTGTATGCCCAGTTGGAAGGTAAATATATTAGATTACAAGTAAAGGATTCCGAAATAATACAATTATTGCGCCTCGACGAAAACGTATCCGATACAATGATTGAGGAAGAGATCGAGAGTTGCGAGAGATACCATGACAATGTGGCAATAGCCCGAATCAGATATACGAGGAGTTGCGAAAATAGAGTCGTCCCAGGAACAATTAATCCGAGCCAATTTACCCAACTAGCACCGGTGCAACAGTTAACTCAATCTAGGGCCTATGATCTACCTAAGTTGGACTTAGTCGTTTTCGGGGAGACCCCAAGGAGTGGTTCCTCTTCTGGGGTAGTTTTGTTCACATTCATGACGATCCCCTCATCCCTTTGGTGACGAAATTCCGGTATCTGCTTAAGTCAACTACTGGGAAGGCAAAGGAGATTGTCGAAGCTTTTCCTTCCACTGCGGAGAATTATTTGGAAGCAGTACGAAGACTTAAGGATAGACTAGCCAGTGATGAGAAACTAATCGATGTCTATATCCGTGAATTATTACAGTTAATCCCAACCAGAGAGGGAAAACTGTCATAAACCAATTTGGTCGACCAGTTAAACGGCCAATTGAAAGCCTTATCAAAGTTAGGAGTAGCCAAGGATAAATACGCATGCGTTCTGTATCCGTTGGTAGAAGCGGCTCTCCCTAAGGAATTTTTAAAGGTGTGGGAGAGACAAAGGGCCTCCATGAGAATCACCAGAGAGAGTGCAGGCACAGAATCCACTCTAGGAAGTGATTCTAGCGAAAATAATTCTGAAAGAGAAGAAACACAACTAGATACTAAGTCGAATGAGTTACAGCGTCTCATGGAATTCTTGAGAAACGAGGTGGAAGGGGAAGAACGAATCCAAATCGCCAAGACAACTTTTGAAACGACTGATAGTGCACGAAAATACACTAAGGAAGGACTGGAGAACAAGGTCAGAGCGTCCTTGCCAACCGCTGCCGCTCTAACAGTCACCCAAGCTAACAGGAACAATCCTCAATGCATATTCTGTGACAAGGGGTACACCTCAGTCAAGAATGCAACGCCGCGCGTAAGATGACTCTGACAGATAGACGGAAGAGAGTGATGGAGAACAACTGTTGCCTACTCTGTTTGAAATACAATCATCGTGCTAATCGTTGTAAGACTTCCATAACTTGTTTTATGTGCTCTCGAAGACATCAAACTAATATGTGCCCAGAGATGAACAGGATCGAAGACAGAAGTCCAGTTGAAACAGAGTCACGTTCGAGCCCAGTGGGAACAATAGCTTATCAGAGTGAACCGGAGACTGTAAGAAAGATAACGACTTCTCAATCTAATGGAACAGGAAATCCCGCAGTGACTCTGCAAACTCTTCGTATCCGTTTAGTCAATGGGAATCATACCAATACAGTGAGAGCTTTTTGCGATACAGGTTCTCATCTCTCGTATATTACGACTCGATGTGCCCGTGAAATGAACCTTAAGCCGGTGGGCACTGAACAGCTACAACACACGGTGTTCGGAGGAATTGAATTAAAACCAATCACCCACCGAAATTTGTAGTTAGCCTACGAAGCCTAGGAAACGATTTCGAGGGACGCTTCACACTTCTCGGCCAGGAAAGTATTTGCCGGCACTCTCCCGGAGACACCGAGATGTCTGCTTCGATCGTCGTTAGAACTGGAAGGTATAGAACTATCGGATATGGCAGATGACCCAAGAGACGTCGCAGTCCTGTTGGGAGCCGATGCACTCGATGAAATTCTAACTGGACCTATAAGACGTTTGAAAGCGGGACCACTAGCTATTGCGACCAAACTTGGTTGGACAATAATGGGAAAGTGTCCAAGGGTCCTAAGCAACTTCAGTGCTTAGTTCCCTCAACCTGTCCTATACTGATTTGTGGTCGTTGGAAACAATCGGTATTCACGATCCTTTTCAGACCCAAACGATTAAAGAAAGGAAGCGCTTTGAGAAGACTATCAGAGTCAGTCCCGACGGACGTTATGAAATACCCTAGGAAAGAAAACCGACCGAACTTACTAATAAGCAACAGACACGTGGCGGAGATTAGGTTTGACTCCACAACCAGAAAATTAGTCCGACAGAATCGGTTATCCGAATATGAACAGGTTCTCGAAGAATGGAAACGAGACATCATCATCGAAAAAGTGAAGGAGACCGAACCTGAAGGTCTTCCGTACCGGCCCGTATTCAAAGATTCTAGTCTCACGACCAAGGTGAGGTCGGTGTTTGATGCGTCCGCCCAAAACCAGAATAAAATGTCATTAAACCAATGTCTAGAAGTCGGACCCAACAGTGTAGAGCCCATCCCGTCGATACTGCATAGATTCAGATGTGGACCTTTTGCCATTGTAGGCGTTTCTCCAGATCAACGTGAATCCCGGAGATAGGGACTATTTGCGTTTTCTGTGGTGGAAAGATCGTCCCACGAGAGAGCTGATTGTCTACCGGCATCGTCGACTGGTGTTCAGCCTCATCTCGAGTTCCTTCCTGCTGGGAGTTACACTCAATTATCACTTGGAGAAAGTTCCCGACAGATTACGAACTATAGTTAAGAAACTACAAAATTCACTGTATGTTGACAATTGTGTCGCAAGTGTAGACACGATTGAGCATCTTAAGACTTTTCAGTCGGAAGCCACAGAGATAATGAGTCTTGGGCCGTTTTGACCTGGTAAGTCATCAGCTCAGTGTCTGGGAAAGACGTTTGTATGTGTGGGCCGTTTTGACCTCAGAGGGTGGGAGACTAATATTGATGTTCATGACGACGATGGAAAGGAAAATAATACTAACGTGCTCGGTTTTCGGAGGGATAGAAGATCGGACACACTGAGATGTGTTTCATCGCATTCATCTCCTAAACGAAGGAGAGAGATTCACCAGGCGCCGCCTCCTATCTCTGATCCAACGAATATTTGACCCGATCGGATTCCTGAGTCCAGTGACTCTCATTCCCAAGAGGATATTACAAGAAACCTGGAGATTGGAGATCGGCTGGGACATTATTCTGCCAGACGATCTAAACCGCCGATGTGAGAACTGGTTTCGGAATCTGACATTTGTTGAAGCATGTCGCGTACCCAGATGGTTTGGAGGGTCCATTAGAGATGAAACAACGAGCCTACATGTGTTTGGGGACGCCAGTAAGATCGCCTATGCCTGCTGCGTCTTCCTCCGCATTCAAACTCCTAACGGATGTATAATTCAGCTTATTCAGGCGGTCGCAAGGGTAGCTTCCATGAAGAGAGTTAAACCTCGAACCAAACCCCCACAATATACCACATCCTCTATTCCGAGATTAGAATTACTAGCTGCTACCATCGCCGTCCGGCTGATTTATCCAGTCTAGCTTAGAGTGTGAGTTGCCTACATTCTACTGGACTGATTCTAAAACAGTTTTATGCTGGATTAGGAGAAAGGAGAACTGTGATACTTTCGTCTCGAACCATGTCAATGAGATTAGAAAAGATTCGGATCCGGGGACATGGAGATATGTTCCGGGAGTACTTAATCCTGCGGATTTACCTTCCCGAGGATGTGATGTCAAAACTTTGCTGTCCGAGGGACCGAAATGGTTATACGCCGACGAATCCACCTGGCCTCGTGATGACGAAGATTACAGCGATGTAGTTGACGAAGTCGACGCGGAACGAAGAAAGGGAGTTTCAACGACATTGACTGTCATCACAGAACAAAGAAGTACTATGTTGACTAGACGATTTTCTAAGTACACGCAAATACTACGATTGGTGGCCTGGATAATAAGATGGCGATTCAACGCACTTCATCAAACGGGACGAAGAGTTGGAGAACTGAAGGAGGCCAGATCGTCATTTTTAGAATAATAAGACGAATATCTTCGAGAGAAAGGATCGTTCAGAAATTTGATCATTTTCAAAGGAAACGACGGACTCGTTCGGATTAAGTCAAGAGTGATAGAGGGGGAGGAAGGGATGTCTCATCAACCAATCCTGCTACCAATTCACTCGATCACGACTAGACTTATTGAGGAAACACACCGACGCCTGGGACACGTTGGAATTCAGACCCTGATAACCACTTTACGACGTGAGTTCTGGGTTTTCCGCGCGCGCCGGACAGTTCGAGCAATCGTTTCCCGGTGCGTCGTCTGCAAACGACACTCAGCTAAGTCACTACAGACTCAACACGCACCATTGCCTACCGAGAGAACAACTGGAGCGAGTTTTGCCACCACTGGAGTCGATCTTACTGGACTGTTGTTTCTACAGGACGGCAATAAAGCGTGGGTTGTGATTTTCACCTGTGTCACGTATAGAGCGGTGCAATTCGGGCTAGTGACGTCACTGTCTATGGAAGTTTTTGTAATGGCACTTCGTCGTTTCATAGCCAGGAGAGGGAGAATAAATACCTTCATATCAGATAATGGAACGAACTTTCACGGAACCGCTAATCTAATGAGCCATCTCGATCCCGATGAACTGTACGAGCAGCTTCCCTTCACAAGTTCAACTGGCATTTTAATCCCCCCGCTGCATTCTAGTGGGGTGGGTTTTCGGAAAGGATGATAAGGGTCTTAAAAGATTTACTGAAAAGGAACCTGAGAAGAGCTTCCCTGAATTATGAAGAACTACTAACAATTCTGTGCGATTGTGAATCAGTTATCAATGCTAGACCCCTTACTTATTTCTCGGAGAATTCTGATGATATGCGACCGATTACTCCATCCATGTTTCTACAAGATATAACTGAGATCAGGGTTCCCGTGTTGGATCAAATAGATTCAAACTTCTTGAGCAACCGTGCGAGGCACTTGCAAACCCTCCGACGCATGCTACGTAGTCGATTCCGGAAGGAATATTTAGCTCTACTGGTACAAAGAGAGAGAGAACCTCGGAACAGTCCAATACAGGTTGGAGATATTGTACTGATCGAAGATGAACTTCGCCGCCGATTGGACTGGAGGCTGGGAAAGGTGACAAAAGTGTTTAAAGGGCGAGATGGGATTTATCGCGTCGCCCGACTGAAGACAGCTGGGGACGAGTTGGAGAGACCTTTCCAACGTCTTTATCCTCTGGAGATAACTGCCCAAACGGGCCAAGAGCTGATCCTTGCCGAAGGAGAGACTATTCCCAAGATTGACGCCAGTACTGTGCTCCCGGAGAGAGAGCCGACGGTCAGGGATAAAGTGACTCGCCGTGGCCGGAGAGTCCGAGCTCCGGTCAAGCTAAATTTTGTGATCAATTCGATTTTCCTAGATCGTCATTCTATCCTCTGTTAATATTAGCGAAGGGAGAATCGGATACCCGCTCGAAGTTTTACGCTTCGGCGTAAAAATTGGGAGGATGTGGAAACAAGTTGTTTATTTTGTTGTTTTGAATTTCCGATTCTTTTTGTTTTTTGGAAAAGCCCGCCCTCTATAAAAGAAGATGCAAGAGGGATGGCAGCACAGTAGGGGGAAGCAAGGAAAAGTTCGGAGAAACGGAAGCGGGGGAAAGTTCAGAAAAAACGGGAGCGCGGGAAGGTTAGGAGAAAAACGGTCAAACATGTTGAGTGCGGATGACTCTGATGGCACTGTCAATGTGTTTAAAAAATTCAGTCACTTGTTTTGTTGTAAGCTATTTGATGGGCTCAGCAACAAAGGGCTCCTGATTTCTGGAAATGGAAAACATCATCATTCATGTTGTTTCCCATTTCCAGAAGCTCTTCATTATTGAGCTTTGATAAGTGGGACTCGAGCAGTTCATCCAATTTGTCTACATGTGTACATGAGACAATTTTTAAACGAAAACTTTTTTAATTTAAAAAATTAATTTACTTTTTAAAATCGCGTTATAGCGTAAACGCGTAAAGTGAGATCGTAAAGTGAGTAAATTTTTAAACGCGTAAAGTGAGTGTTTTAACGAGGGATACCTGTACTAGATATATCAAAAATGATTATATAGATACAACAATTAATAAATAAATAATCACATTATTTATTTTTTTTTTCGCAGAGTGAAATTTTTAATAAATCTTCATTACTTGAATTAAGGTGGGTTCACACTACGATCGACTGATTCTATCTCACGTTTCTATAACAACAACAGTCGGCGGTGTAATGTGATTGGTCTGGCTTGATTCGGTCGGTCGGTCGAATCGGTCCAGTCGGTCGTAGTGTGAACCCACCTTTATTCTTATAAAATTCTTTACAGGAATTGGAAAAATTGCACTTACTTTTAATATTGCTTCATACGTTTCTACGCTCGGCTGCGTTTTTCTTTTAATTTGAATTTTAAATCGGTTATTTCTGTAACAACCTTCATAATAGTATTTTTATTATCTTAAATACTTGTTATATATAAGTAGAAACATTTATTGCCAGTTAATAATAGCGTCATATAGTATGAAGTAGAGTTGAGAGAGAAATTCGGAATTCTTTGGCTTTGCATTAAATTTTCGCAATGGCAACTTTGTGCCATTGCGAAAATGTAAAACACTTTATATGTCCAATCCGGGACACTTTGCATTGCGGGACAAACAACTCAAGTCCGGGACGTCTGGTCACTTTAGTTATAACTGATATTTCGTTAAAACGGAATTTCGTATTTTTTACCATTTTACTAAATTTACCATTACGAATACTGTACTGTACGTAATATGGTTTTGTTATAAAGGAATTTTACCTGTAGGCTCTATATATTTTCGAATGATCTTAGTGTTTTTCCCAATTTGTCGATAGCACTAAGAATTTATTTAACAATACAGTCGATTCTCGCTATTCGCGGTAGTTACGTTCCATAAATTCTTCGCGAATACTGAATTAGCGAATAGTGAACCATTGTGCCTACGGAAAATATAGAGGTAGGTTCCTGAGAACCTTTCTTTCCAACATTTTCATACTGCGTTTATATGTGTTTTTCTGTTTACAGACACCTTATTTAATTTGTATTACATTATTTATAAATAATTATAGTATATATAATGTATAGTACTATATACAGTATTATAATTACAATAATCTTTATTTAATTTTTAAAAACATTAACTATGTAGTAAATAAAATCTTATTTTTGATAATAGTTTTTTGATGTTGCAAGATGTTTGATGTGACAGCTGACACATATTTCTGATCTATGTTGAAAAATGCATCAGCCTTGTCCGCGTCGCTTTTGGCCTGTTCTAAAATTTCGGCGTAAGGAGCAAATGCGCAGGAAGTTAGGCGTCTAACTTTGAGGCTGTATTCAAGCATAGGGTCACATTCTTTTATGGGACCTGCGGACGATATGAACAGGCTTTTGGCCTATCTGTAGTCTGTGGAGTGAGCAAGGATAGGTAATGAGAAATTTTCTGGCAAACCGATTCAGAGACTACATTCCGTAACAAACAACTTCCTTTCTCCCTCTCTCTCCAGAGAGATAGGGTGTACAGTTCCTTCCAAAAAGTTTGTCACCTAAGCGGAAGATGTTCGTTTCCTTACAATACTTACAAACCAATGAGATTAATCATTACAGGCGCGAATTCGAGTTTGCGGAGCTTTGGACGATTCCATTTATTTTTTCTAAGCAACAGGGTTAGGTAGGCTTAATGACAGGTGTTCAATCATTTTTTCCGAAAATTGATTTTGAGCATTTATTAGGAAAGTTTCAATTTATTATTTACAATTTAATTTATGTTGTTATTAATTTAC
>AYEL01086088.1:0-42745 GCA_000484575.1 Olivierus martensii
ATTTAATCTTTACCTATGTATTTTATTGCGTAAATAAATACAGAGTAATATTAGAAAGAAACATAGATTTTTCTTTCAAAAATGAATATATTTTTATTATTTAGAATTTAATTAAAACAATAATATCAACATATAACCATATTAAGTGAAACACCGTTGAAGGAAAAAAAATTGTCTGGTAGAAGCTTGTCTAACGTGTTATGATGAGTTCCCACGATGTTCTCCCCGAAAGATAAGGAAAGTCTAGTATGTTTTTTCAACGACTAGTAAGAGAGACAGAGAGAGAGAGAGAGGAAAGGGTTAAGCATACAACCCTTTCCACCCTTTCTTGTTTGAAGGGTCGAAAGAAAGAAGTTATAAAGACCGTGAGAAGTTCTCATACTTCTTCCTCCCCTATTCTTTTTTTTTTTTTTTTTTTTTTTTTTAAATCTGCATAGAAATGAAGGGATGATTTTAAGAAAAAGACTTCCACCTATTACTTTTATAAATAGAGTGCCAGTTCCTAAACGATGTTTCTACATTGAAGAAATGTTCTCTTTGAAAAGATTAGGATTATGTATAAAATTCATTTATAATAATTTTGTAAAATATTGATAAATAATAACTAAATTATTGTTACATTTCTCAAGTTAAAATAATTATGCCAAGTTCAAAATTATAGATTACCAAATTATGAAGGTGAAATTTGAAATTCTTTATTAAGAATATTACGCATTTATTCTTACAGTATAGCCTATCAATAATTTATTAGTCATTATTAACTTTATTAATTAAAATCAGAGTAAGTCCTATTTATTATGAAAGGAATATAATTTATTTTTGATTTTATTGGAGATAAATTATCTTGATCTTCGAAAACGAGTAAGCCTTATATTCTCCTATTATTATATTGATAGTTTTTATGAAATAAAATTGATATTTAAAGAATTAAAAATAGCTTTAAGCATAACAAATTTGTTATTTTAATATTATCATCTCTAATATAATTTTCATTTTCTAATATAAAAAATATCATAAAAAATTAAAGTAAAATAAAAGTATATTCTAGTTAATTATTAGATAAGACAAAATCAAAAATATATTTTTGATCATTTAAAAAATTATATTGATTTAAATTTATAAAATTTAAAGATAATTTAGTCTTTTTGATATTTATCATAAGCTTTGATTAAATTAAAATATATATAATACATATTAATTAATAAATAATTAATTTAATATACTTTAATAAGCATAAATGATATACGAAATCAAAATTTTTCACTTAATATATAATGTACAGAATAGCCAAATATTATAAGTGTATACGTTTAAGCTAATAAAATGATGAAAAGATACCTTCTAAAATTTTCGAGATCATAATACAGTTTAATATATTTTGTATTATTTTCTATATTTTAATGCATATATTATATTGCCATTATAATGATGAATATAAACTTAATTGATTAATAAATTAAATATAAATTAATTTGTTATTAAACTTTATTAATTTATAAGTTTGATAAAATTAGATTTTTATTACAATCCATTACAAACCATTTAATTTTATTGTATGAATAATATCTTTCCTTTTAGATTAATTCATTATTTATTGAATACAGTTTAAAATTAAAAAAAAATCAGAATCTAATCAATTAGGATATATTTTTAATTAAATAATATTCTTTAAAAATTACTATTTGAAATTCCTTTTAAAGTTAACTTGTTAATATAAATTTTATGAAATTATTAAAATATTTGTTTTATTTTTAACATATTCATAATTTTACATATTTTTAAATCAAATTCTTATATAATCTAAAAATTGTTTTCATTCATCTTTTAATATATATATATATAATATTTATAAGCCTAAACCTGACTGTGATAGGATAAATTTTGTTCTGAACTACAGATTTTTGTAAAAATATAAATTTCTATAAGTTCAAAAATAATATTTCAGCATTATATTTTAATAGAACGACGATTAGTTTCATGATCTTATTAATTTTTGATGTGCAAAATCATTTATTTTGATTAAACTTATTCAAAATAATATTTTAAAATTAAATATGACTTATATTCAGTATTTTATTAGATATATATATACTTAGCATAAAATTAACATTTAGTATAATATAAAATTACAAAATTCAGTAAATATTATCAATATTTGTAGAAAATTAAGTTGTATTTTATTGACGTCATTTTTGTGTAAAAAGAATAAACTGATAAAATACCAAATTTAACAAGAAAAATTTGTTTTAGCAGATTAAATATAGAATTGTAATTACAGATGATTGTACAATATCCAAATAAGCTTGTAACCAATGCTAATAACTTCTGTGTATATTTGAATAAGATTTTTAAAAATAACTTGGAGGATATTTGCAAATTAATAAAATTCAATAAATTGGGAATCTTTGTAATTATTAGATTAAAAATAAATTAATAAAACTGATCTAATAAATATAAATTTTAAAAAATATAAAATTTTATGAAAAATTTTCGAGAAAATTTAAACTTTTCTTCGAAATGATTGAATATAATAGGCAAAATAAGCTTATATAAAGCATACAAAATTATTGTTATAGATAAAAATAAAAATGTTTTAAATAAGTTAATTTGTTAAGCTTTATTTACTTTCTAAAAATAGATATTTTTGAATACTATTCGATCTTTGTTTTATCTTTGTGTATTACAGTTATACATCTATAACTGGCAATAATTACTTAACAGCAGATAGGTTAGAACAGTGACACCCAATTTATGTAAGCCAAAGATTTATATATATTTAAAAAACATTCAAATTTTGTTTAATAAATCTAAATTTAAAGTTGGGCATCACTGAATTATATTCAAACTTACCTTCATAACACTGAAGTTTGAAATATATTTATTTAAAACATAAACATGATTTTTAATTCAAAGATATATATATATATATTTATTTATTTATATAGATAGATAGATATATTATATAAGGACAAACACACCCTTCGGGTAGAATTCCTACCTCTAAATCCTTACTAATCCTCTTCTTGTTATTTTGACATTTGGGTTCGAAGGGTGGCAGTGTCTTGATGAGCATCTCAGCGGCATCGGACAGTCGCTGTATTTGACATTCGACAAGTACCGGCGTTAGCGATATAGGGGACGTTGGCTGGCCGTATTCACCTCCGCCCTTCGGAACAACAAAAAATAGAAAAAAGTCACCCTTTATAATACGTCCAGCCGTCCCATTCGCTTCATCTCTGTATCTACATAAGCTAACTACAATAAAACCTAGCTATAAACTTTATAAAATGAAGAATAGTTTCCTTTCTGCAAAATTAGATAAAAGTCTAATCGAAAGACATACGACCATATAATTAATTTTAAATTATCTTAAATTTAAAGAGAATGATATCAAAAAATATAAAGAATCGTTTAATATTTCTAGAGTTAAAATTTTATCGAGTTCACTTGATTTTAAAAGTACAAAAATTAATAAGAATACAAAATTTAATTTTATTGAACTCGGAAGCAATAATTAATTATTTGCCTTATGCAATGCTAAAAGACAGTAACGAACAAAAGAAATGAAGCAAGCAAACAATCCTGCAATTTAAGGCGGAGTTAGCAAAACTTAACCCTATTGGGCATTTCGATAAATAAAACAAGGACATACTAACCAACGGGAGTAAGGAAGTTTCGGGATCATACTCCAGGTCGGCAGGACAACCCCACATGTGGTCCCGTTGCTGATAGGATTCAGGATGAGGGTGGGGAAAGGAGACGAAATAATATCAGCTCTTGTTTTTTCTAAAATGTCTCTCTCGGCTGATAGACATGGATCAGGAAAACCAAAATTTCTTACTAAGTTCATTATCCAAATTAATATCTTCGTCTTCCAGGTAACCATGTCTATCACTCAAGATATGACATAATATTAAACAATCGATAGTCATTTAATTTTATTTAGTAATGATAAAAAGTGCTAAGCTAAAGATAGCATCCCCATTCGAAATTTTTATTAAATAATTACTTTAAAAATTTTATGATTTATTAAAAATATAATAAAAATTTTATCAGTTAACGGAATTTTCGTATTTATCAGTATATGTTATTTCACTAAAAAGCCTGTTAATAAATTATTTGAAGACGAATTAGATCCGTACTATTCTCTCCATAGTGATTGGACTATGGGAACAGATGGCAATATACTAGTATTTATAAAATTCATAATAAATATTTCTAATATTATATCTATTCCTTGTCTCCATATAATGCTTTAATACAATAACAATATTTTTAATAAATTTTATAAGGTTTTATAATTTAAAAAGTTTATTGTAAATTAATCGAAAAATCAGTAAATCATTTTTAAGTTTCCTTTTACCATTAATGGAATGGGCCTATTGTAAACAAATTCTATGGCAAATTAATGACAACAGTTATAAAATGAATAATTAAGAATTATTTACTTAATCATACAGGTTATTTATATATAGTAGCTAAATTAGAGTATTTGAAATAAAACAAAGAAAAAGACTGAACTTTAGCTCAAGAACATTTCTGGAATATATCTAATATGAAAATTCTGATTTTAAGACTATCATGTCATTAAAATATGAGTAAACTTAAAAATATTTCAGAAGGGATTTGATCTATTATAAATTATTCTAATTTGTACATTTAACCTATAGCTTATTACGTAAAAAGAAAATACAGAGCACCTATATTATATATAAAACGAAAGCAACCCTATATTTATATTCCAATTTTATATAGTAATAAGAGTTTCTCATATAAATCAATTGAAAGCGACGGAAACTAATCTTTGAAATGAACTATATGTAGGCCTATTACATATAAAAGTAATAAAATGTTTACTAGTTTGTAAAGTAGCATTAAATGAAATTTTAATATAAGAATATATGTACTATAATTCATTATTGTATTATTTAGTCGTGTATATGTTATTGATTTTGATGATAAAATTGTTTATAAACTAAAACTTTTTTCAAATGTTTATAACATTATAACAAACATTTAAATATTATTTAGTTTTAAAGTATTTAATACCATGTTATTAGATTTTTGAAAAAGCTTATATCAATAGTTATGTAAAGCTACTAAGAATATACCGTAATTAAGCTTACTTGATATAAATGTTTAATTATATTTGTATACGGTATTTTATTATTAACATTGTATTAGATAATGGAAACCAAAAATAACTGGATAAGAAATATTTATTTTTTCAATAAATATCAAATTTAGATCGGAATCATCATCTATTACTTAACACAATAAAGATTTATTTAGCATAAATACAAAATTTTACATATTTTCTGAAGAAAGTTGGCCAATATAATTAGGTATGAGTAGGCCTATATAAAATATATATATAAAAAAATATAACTTATAAAATAATATAACTTATTAAATCAAATAAAACATTTAAATAATTCGACAAATTATCTAAAAACAACTTGTTCAACTCAAATTTTAAATGTTTCATTTACTGCTTACGAAGAATTAGAAAAAATACTAGTAAATATTTAAACAATTAGTTATCCAAAATATCTGAATAAATTTGACAAAGGGATATTTCTAAGGCACGACCTGCACTAAATTGGTTTATCCTAAAATTATTTTATAGAAGGAGAATAAGCCTAATAATCTAATTCGAAATATTTTAATAATTTTGTATTTAGAATGTAATAAAACTGAAACATTTGAAGCATCTATTAACTTTCAAAAAACTAAGACCATTTAAAAGATAATTTTTTATTATTCTAACAAAATAGTAAGTAAATCGTTTGCAGATATTCTGATGAATAATCTTGATTGAGTTTTGTAAATTAATTGCTTGATAAATTCACGAAGTACTCTCTTTATCTGATGATTCATTGTTCGTGTGAGTGATTTTGTTCTATCTTGGAATTATATAGCTCATATTCAAGAATGAGAGCACAATATTAAGAACATAGTTAATTTAAATGTCGGAAACTTTTTCGACCAAATTATAGGGCCTCTTCAGTCGACCTTTATTCTACACTTAAATAATAACACACACATATAAGTACAATATAATTTAAAATTATTTGAATCATTTATTGAATATTAATATAGAAAAGTAGATTTCAATTTAGAGAGCATATTCAAAAATTTACTTCATATCTTGCATTCGATAAATATTCATAAAATAATTAATATTAGCAATATTATTCGAATAATAAAAAATGTTGAGTATCAATTAGTGACTAATTGAATTCTTATTTTTACAAAATAATAAGAATAATAATGAATCTTTAGAAAGAATAGGCTAAATTAACTGAAATAAATGAAATGTTTTCAAAAACGCATATTTATTATTATTTTTTTACGAAATTAATTTAACATCGCTAAGACATTTATTTAAGAAATTTGAAGAATATATCTTATCTAAAGAAACAATATTATAATCTATATTTTTTACTTGCGTACGATTATTATTTAAATAGTTGAAAAGTGCATACTATATTGTTAATATCAATGACAGTAAGTTGATAATAGGTTAGTAGTATTAATCATAAAATGTTTTAAATAAACATTGTCTATATTTTAATACATAGCTAATCTATATACATATTATATATATAGGCCTATATTCATAACTAGGCCTATATATTCATTAGTTTTCAGTTTAGTAATCGACTTATTAAATAGTTGTCCATCAAATCAGTCAGCTTTATTTAACCCATTGAAAGGAAATATATAATACATAAAATTATGCCTATTAAGTCCCTTTACTTTGCGAAATACTATAATTTGATCTATTAATGTTTTAAATAAACATTGTCTATATTTTAATACATAGTTAATCTATATACATATTATATATATAGGCCTATATTCATAACTAGGCCTATATATTCATTAGTTTTCAGTTTAGTAATCGACTTATTAAATAGTTGTCCATCAAATCAGTCAGCTTTATTTAACCCATTGAAAGGAAATATATAATACATAAAATTATGCCTATTAAGTCCCTTTACTTTGCGAAATACTATAATTTGATCTATTATATAGTTTAGCAGTACGGCAAAAAAAGAGATCGAATGCCTTGTTAAATTTTACAAATGGGATGGATAAATAACTAATTATAATTTTTGTAAATTTTTGAGGAATATTTAATTTGAAAAACATATTTCATATTAATTCATATATTTCATATTTCATATTCATCCATAATATTCAAATATTATTTAATCTTTGAATTCTGGAATATAGATAAAATGATATTTTCTGATGTTTCAATAATATTTTAAAAATAATATTGCCAATTTTTTATATCTCTTATTTGTATTACAATTTGTAATACAGTATAGTACTCTAGCCAATACAGTAACTTCGAGGTACCGAAGCATACATTGCAATTGCATATAGCACAGTGCTAACAGCATCGAATTAAGTCAGATTTTACATATCAAGTCGTCGTTTATATTTCTCAAATTAAATGAGGAATATCGACGTATTTCGATGGAAAATATATAGCAATTTGTTATCAAGACTAAACTCAGAACTCGTTTTAATCTTTATTTTTTTAAAGTTTGTTAAGCTTTTAGGAGTTTCTAAATGTTATAATTCTATAATTTGATACAATATAATAAAAAAATTTTTAACCATTAAAAGATTCAAACACTCAAAATAACGAATTGAAAGACTAAAATTTTAACAACTTCAAATAATATGAATATAATATAATGCTTCACTCGATAACTATAAGACAAATTATCTAACAAGTAAGCATTGTAATTGATTAATATTCAATTTTACAATATATTTACAATTCGAATAAAAATTATTATTTTTTTTATTTTAACGAATGGTTATTTCAGAATACAGGTTTATTATACAACCGACTTAAACTAATTAGTTATAAATTATTAACAATTAATTTGACTTGAAAAAATTATCAGATATGAGAAAATAACAGTTAAAATATTTATTTATATTTTCCTTTGCATTAAAAATATTTAAATTATGTTTATTTGAAGAAAAAATATTCAAAATTTTTCTGAATAGGCATATATTTTTATTATTTTTCGGATTAGCTAAGTCCGTTAAAATAAGTCTATCAATAATTAGGCCTACGCTATAGATTCTACTTGAGATTAATATCGCAATAATGAAATATTAAATTAATAAATTTCTTTAAAATTCTCTAAATAATATATTCTATCTTTTTATAACTGAATATAGTATCTAAATTTATTTTAGTTATATATTTATGTTATTTGGATTGGATGATTCTTTTTAGATGAAAAAACAAAAATAAATTGATGTTTAGTCTTTTCTTGCTATCTTTATTGAAATAACAATTTCATTGATAATTTTACTATTGCTGCAAAGAAGTAATATCATTTAACAAATAAATGTAAACGAATACGATATTGTTGCTTTCAATAAAATTGCTTATTATAAATGTTATGCATTGAAAAATGTAATATTTCAAATGAGTTTATTTCTTATGTCTTATGAATGTTGTTAATATTCTTCTAAAAAGCAATATGTTTACTATCAAAAAAAGTCTGCATATATGATAACATTAACTGAGTTAGCTGTCTTTGAATTTTACAAAGTGAAGTTTAAAAACAAAATTCTATGATGATGAATTATCCTACATCTATTATTATTTGAATCGTTATAATAAAAATGAAATTGGAAAAGTTAATTTTGTATGTAGTATTATTAAAAAGATTAAAAAGATAAATTCGAATAAATCTATCATAGTCTTAAATATCAATCACTATATCGTATATAAATAAGTTTTTTACAGATTAAATTTGAAAATTATTTTTATATAAAATAAAACCATGCATTTTTGAAAATAGTTTCAAAACCAAAATCTTTCCTATTTCAAAATCTTTAATCTTAAATCCAAAATCTTTCCTATTTCTTTCATAATATTCTTCAATTATATTATTGTATAGTGATAAATATATGAATATTCAAATTTTCTTGTTCTCTGTGAAATTAAAGAATTTATATATGGATAATTTAATATTTTAAAATATTCAAATATTAAATTATCCAATTAATAAATTATCAAAAGTATTTAGTATATTCTATGACTACTGTATATTTGGAGCAATTAAACTGAGGATTTATATTTGTATTGATAATTTATGACCTTAAGGTCCTAGGTATTGATTTTTTAGACTAATAGTCACACAAATTTTTACGTAAGCCCTATACATCAATTGTAGGCTTGTACTTTATATATTTAAAAATTTTAGTCATTGCTTTATACGCTTCAAAATTTTTAAAAATTTTTGAAAAGAGTACAATAAACTGCAATGATAATTTTACATTTATACAACAAATACTTCTATGTAGATACTTCTTTTTATATAATCTATTGTATTTAATGCATTTGATCTATAAACGGTTAGACCTATTGATTGAAGGATAATATAGAATTTCTAATAAGTCTATAATGAATTTATATAAAACATTGATTTATTTATTAATAAATTTATAATCTAATATTTGACGACATTTCTTTCATAAAATATTAAAAATAAAAAAGTTACCTTTAAAATATTTAAATCTATTATTTAGCCTATTAGTGTAAATACTGTAATCTGTTTATTCTACAATCTAAATACTGTATATAATATAAAAAATCATTGCTTATCGTATAAAATATGCAAAAACATAATAAAATTTTATTGAAATTTTGAAATGTTTTTCATTTAATTAAGGTAGCCCTATACCAAGTTTATTTTTGGATTCTGATAAAGCTAAAATTATCACAATATAAAATATTAAATAAGTAATACTTTTTTAAATAAAAACCTTTGATTAAATTTAGTGTAATTAATTGATTAATAATCAGTTTATAGTAGGATAAAGATAATCAATTCACTCTAGTAAATGATTGTAAATAAATTTATAGTATTACTGTATTTTAAAATAAATGATCTTATTTAATATTACTAATATAAAAATTTATTAAGAATAAGAGAAATTCGAAATATAAAATGTTTCATAATTTTTTTTATAAAAAATGGCCGTAATTATTGTAGATTTAAGGCTTACAAGTATATAAATTTTAGGTATTAGTAAAATGAATGTATAATATTTTATATAATAATTTTTAGTCTAAAAGCACTTCTAAACACTAAGTATTATTGAAAATATTTAATGTATAATTTGAAATCTATGCTAGTGTTAGATATACAAGTCTATACAACAATTAAAATGAAATAGCGTGACAGAATGAAATTTTGTTTTGGATTCAATTCGATGCAGAAAACTGATTGTATTGTTTATTGATTATATACTAAAAATAGTTAGATTTGCATAAAAATAAATTTACCTAGTACAGATGCGCACAATATGTCAATATGAAAATCAGATGGAATATATATTAGGTTTTGTATAAAATAACTCTAGAATACGGTATATCTAATAATTTTTAACTGATCTCTAATTAGACTATTTTAAAATTTAATAAATTAGTTAATTCATCCAATATTAATACGAAACTAATATTTGAGAGTTATTCCATATTTAGTTATAAATTTTTCATCCTTGTTTAAACTTTAAAAGTATAAAATTTATAAGCTTATAAAATATTTTCTCTCGTAATCTTATAAATAATAATATAACTCATTTGCTAAAATTGGGAAATCATCAAGAAAAGCTTAAATATTTATCAAAAGCATTTTTTTATTTAAACTGTAGCTCTCATTTCATATTATATAATATGTTTGATATAAAATTTATTTATTTTTATCATCACATATTTCAATTTCAGTCTTAAATCTAAAAAAGTATAGGTCTGTAAGATTTTTAATGAATCTATATAATTAATATATATGCGATAAAAACATTATTAAAAATTTTATTCCAAAAAGGTTATGAAATTTAATTCTAAAAGCTGTAATTTTTTTAATTTAATCTACAAGAATTAAATTAAATCTTGCCTAATTCTAAAGTAAAACATTGTCAATAACTGAGTGAAAAATCGGCTTTAGCTAGAAACACCTAGCTTGAATAGACATTTCATTAATAAAAGTTCTCAGAAACGTTTTTAGGATCACCCACCCTCCTCGATGGGAGTCGATTTAGTTGGATAAAAACAGCTAGAACGAGTTACTGACTGCATTACATCCGTCTAGGCTACCTGAATACCACGGTTACTCTATACTCTACAACCTGTCTTGCAAGGATTTACCCTCTAAAACACGGATGTCCAACCTTTTGGCTTCTTTGGGCCATATATGAAGAAAAAATTGTCTCGGGCCGCACATAAAATATACTAATTTCTAATAATAGTTGTTAAGCAAAAAGTTAGTAAATAATGTACAATATATGATACCTCCCATGATAAATAAGCAAAAATATCTAAGTATAATAATCTTTGACTTCTTTTCGTTCAGAAAATTTTTAAATATCATTGAGAAGTTTTAATCACTGAAATCAGAAATATTTTAGAAAATGGAAATAGGAAATGTAGAAAGGTATTTAAATAATAAAAACTTCATTAACGTCATCATTCTTTAGTACAAAAATGAAATAAATTTCTTTTTGATTAGCGGGATATTTGATGTCACGAATTTCAAAAAATAAGTATATAAAAATCTCAATGTTTTAAGGAACTTTACGATTTTATGTTGGGCCTCATTCATTACAGCGCTGGGCCGCGGATTGGACAGCCTTACTCTAAAAGATCTATTTAGAAAAAGAAATTTCATTATAATAGTTAAGTTAACAATATACCACACAATCTTAAATTCGTCTTTTATAAATATATTGTACAGTACATAAAGCATAAAGTATTTTGACAGATATGTTATGTTATACTTATTTAAATATGTTTAATACTTTATAATATTGTACTTATTTAAATTAGAAGAAAATATCATAAGGATATTTAATTAAATATTTGACTAGATATAGGATTAAATTTAATTTTTTAATATCCTATTCAATCTTTCTAATCTCTAGCTGGATGATTAAGTCTTTGACTATTAAATCAAGTTGATGCGTTATATTGAATTGTATAAAGAGATATTTAAGTTATATAATATAAAGGAATTAACAAGACATAGTGTTTTTTTTTTTTTCGAAATGTTCTAGCATTCACTTGATAGAAAAAAGAATGACTTCTTAAGCTGAAAAACAAAATATGAAGTGGTCAGTAAGTAATTTAAATTCGATGCAATGCTTTATCCAAAATATATTGTGAAGTTTCTTAATTCATTGTCATAACATCTAATCACATCGATTCGAGATCTGAGTAGCTTAATTATTGTTGCTGTAAGAAAATTTCCTTTAAGATTTAAGCTAGTTCTCCAAATAATTAGGCCCATAAAACAATCACGATATAAATTATTAATTAACTAAATCGAAATCTCTTGATAAATATTATAAATCTACCAAATTGAATCCAGGGCTGCCCCAAAAGTACAAAAATAGCAATGTCGTGTAAATCAGTGGTGCGCAAACTGTGGGTCGCGACCCCTCAAGGGGTCTCAGGAAAATTGTTGGGGGTCACGAAAATTTTGAGAAATTCTTATGTTGGATAATGAATTTTTAATTGAAAGAACTAAAAAAATTAATTTAAAAAATACATGAAAATCACTCAACCCATTATTGTGTGTCTGTTCACTTTTGGGTTTAAATACCACATTATTAATTTTATTTTATTTAAAAATTTGTTTTTTAATGTATTATAATTTTTTTGTTAATATGCAGATTTTCAAAAATCTTATATCGAATCATATGTACTAAACTATACTATAAAGATATGGATTTGTATGTGATAAAACGACTTTTATTAATATCCTTATATGCTTATAATAGGATGGTAACAACAGATAATGATCATGTAAAATTTTAGTCTGAGTATGGGGGTCGCAAGTACTGTATAATAAATTTTGGCATCATTAGTCTATATAATTCAAAATTTATTAAGTAAAATAAACAATTCTTCCTAACATGAAAATATGAAAATAACTACGAATACACGGGTACATAAACAAAAATTTTAATGCGATATTTGGCATTGTGTAGATTGCAACTGATTCAAAATTTGGATATGATGAAAGAGATAATCTTAAAATTTTTACAAACATATTTTATTGTGAATGTAAGTTCGATTTTAAATCTATAATTTTTCTCTGCGTATTTCGGAGTCTTTCGGATATTCATTTTCGTAATTTGAAAGCATTGTTCGAAAATGTCTTTTGATATTTCCATATTTTGGAATAGCAACAACTGAATTACATATTAGACAAGAGCATTTGCCATTAACCATGGAAAAATAAATCATGTTCACATTCATCATGGTAATGATAAGTTTTAATTTTCTTTTCTATCCTCATAATTATGGTTAAAAAAGAAAATAAAATTAAATAATTGAAGATGTTTATTTTTTAATAAATTTTACCCTTTAAGCCGAACAACGATATATTGTTGTCCGGATATGAGTAATGTAATAAAGAAATAAAAGACATTTGAACCTGTAAACGCATTTGTCTAACAAACTTTTGCTTACTCATCGAAATAATCTTCATTTATTGTTTTTGATACACTATTATATTCTACAGATTGATCTGATGTGTTATTACTTAATAAATAATAAAAGACACAAAGAATAAAAACACATACAAACACTAACCTCACTTTTCTTGTTTCAACAAGAATACAGACCACCTTTACTACGTATTGTAAAATGGAAGTTAAACAAGCGAGTTGATCATTCTAGATAATATATTTTCAAAAAATCAAAATCTATTTGTTCGTCTCTGATATATCTAGGCAAAATGGTTAATACTGTATTTAAATAATCAAGTATTAACTGATGTTCAAATTCGAAAATTACATAAACTTAGAAGCAGATATTAAAATATTTATGATAAAATAATAGAATTAATTTGAAGAAAAATTTTCTCATTAGGCCTATTCAATTTGGTAGATTTATAATATTCATCAAGAGATTTTGATTCGGTTAATTTGATCTATTTTAGTTTTATTATACAATAGAGTAACTTGGGGTATTATGGAATAGGAAGGTTATATAGAATACCTTAGTTTCTCATAGAGGAGGGGGTGTTCTGATATTGTAATAATGTAGAATTTTTACGTTAAGTGCCGACATACTTTGGTCTCAGTTTCAGTTTCCTGGGTAGAAAACATGGCGGTTTAAAATAGAAAACGTGTTTTCATCAAATACAAAAATTTTTGCACCATCTGAAATCATCGGATCTGCAAAGAATACAGGTAAGATGATAATTGTTTTCTGAGTTTCTTAAGAGTATCTCTTCCTATTTTGAGAGATTTGGCATCTATTGGAGTAGGATTCGCTCATATTTTATGGTATGGGTGGTGACTATGTGGAATACTATTCCATATGGCCACGCTCAATCCTACTACTATAATTTAAGTTAACGTTTGATCCGTTAAAGTTTAAATAGACATATGTGCATATTTTAATTAATGATGATTTAATATTAAAATTTTATTGAATTATTTGAAAACAATGGTATTAGTTTGGAGAAATGCAAAATGTAAAATATCTATATATGAAGGCTATATTTTAACAAATCCAAGATATTTTGATAAAATAGCATTTAAAATAGAATAACTTGGATAGATGAATAACAGCAAATCAAATATTTTAATAATATAAAAAAATATTAATATTTTTTGTAATAATATAAAAAGTGAAATATTTAATAATTTGTCATTAATATTTTTTGCAATAATATAAAAAGTGAAATATTTAATAATTAGATGTCTCTAATAAATATAAGATATAAATGAAAATGTTGTCTTATTATTTGAATTTTAGTTTTATTTACATTACTAATATTATTGAAAATTCAATAGAAAATATTTTACAACCCATATAATTTTTGAATCTCTACTACATTGATATAAATATATTAATTTACTGTTTTTCTTTCAGTGTTATCAATAATATAATATGCGTAGAATTATTGTCTAAATTTTATTAAAATATATAAAAAATTTACCAATATTAATGAATTTTAATCTTTCATAAAAGTTCATAAAAGTTTTATTTATTTTATAGGCTATTGGAAATGCTAAAACAACAAGAAATGATAACAGTTCAAGATTTGGAAAGTATATTGAAATAGATTTTAATCATAAATATCATATTATAGGTGCAAATATGAGAACATATTTATTAGAGAAGTCTCGTGTTGTTTTTCAAGCTTCAGAAGAACGTAATTATCATATTTTTTATCAATTATGTGCTTCAGCAGATTTAGAAGAATTAAAGGATCTTCAGTTAAGTAAGTTTTATTAGAATGTATAAATGAATATTAATATTGCAAAATTTTTTCTACAAATTCACATTTTTTTCAGTCAGTTTCCAAGATCATAGTTTTGCTGATTTCATTACATTAAATATTTGATAAAGAAATCTAAATAATATAAATATTTACAAATTATGCAAAGCTCTGAATAAGAAAACTTTTCTATTTTTGCATTTTTTTTTAACAGAATGAATTTGGGTTTTGTATAAATATTTGACAATTAATATATTTAAAAAATTACTTCTCACTCCATTTAATTTAAAATAAGCATAGTGTCTATAAAGTCATAATGCATCTCTGTAATGAAAATGGCATATGTGCAAAAAAATAATTATTTTAATGTCTAGGAAACAACAAAATCTAATTTCATAGATATAATCTCCATAATCTTCAAGAGCTGCAGTATACTAACTGTTGAAGACTCATTGAAGCTGATTTGGTTTGTCTTGACAGATTTGTAAAAGAGCATAGTGTATAATGAACATTATTTATAAATGTTAAATAAATAACTTTTTTCAGTTATTACATATTACATAAATGTTATGTAAGAGTATATGCTATAGAATATTTATAGAGATGAAAATTTATTTTCAGAAAAGTTTTAAGATTGTCAAAATTGCTTCCTTTGACATCTTGTTTTTTTCATATTAAATAAAAAATAGTAAATTAAGTATTTTTGATTCAGATTGAAGAATTGTTTATTAAAGTTTATGACATATTTATCTAAGATCTAAAAATATAATCATATATAATCTTTTCAAATTCTCATGCTGACCACAGATCAATTAGTCAATATCAGACAAAACTTGTTATAATCAGATATGATAGAAGAATAAGTATAAATGGATTAAATCTTTTAATTAATTAGTTTATGTTAACTTGTTAAGTACTATGTGACTTATTTTCACTAACACAATTAATTCTATCATATTTTACCCTGACTAATCAGCCAGTTTCAGTTGATCAGTCAGTTTTTCTGACTGACTGAGAATTTAAAAAACTCTTATAATTCTATTCTTTGTATTTTTTCAAATTTTTCTGGTAAATTTTTATTAATTAAATAATTAAAAACATATATTTTCTCTTGATGATTTGCATATTCAATAGTTTGACATCAGTTTTATTTTGAAGATGCCAGACTATGGGACATGGAGTATATTAAGATCTATATAAATGTTTACTTTCATTATTATTCTTAGGCAACCTAATGGTATATAAATATTTGTATTTCTGACTTAAAGCACTTATAAACTATATAAATTTGATATTAAATATAGTTTTTATTAATTCAAATTCACAAAAACTTATTCAAAATATAATTGCACTTTCATTAAACATATTCCCATTATACTTCTTTGACAATGTAAATGTTATTCTTTATTGTAAGCTTGTTAACTTATATTCAATAGTCTACTTTGTATGCATATCTATTAGTTTATTATTTATACTGAATATACATAGTATTTAAGATAAATATATTTCATGTTTATTTTTTTAAAGGATTTTTATAGTTTTTTAATACCACTTTGTATAATATTTATTTCAAAATATAAAATCAAATCAAAAACTTAAATATTTACAATTTAAAAAATAATTTAGTAACTAAAATTTTATTAAGTTTCTTATTTTTTGTCTACTAAAAGCTTGTTTCCCATTGCCAGCTTAGTGTGAATTCATTAAAAAGATTTAATGAGTTTTATTCGTAAGAAATGTACTTCTCTATCAAATTAATTTTCCTGCAAATAATCATTTGTTTCGAAAAATTATTTCTTAGAAGAAGCATATTTCTTCTAAATTTTACAAGAACTTTCTCGTAAAATTTTAAACTTACAAAAATAATGTTTTTAAACTGAATGTTATCAGAAGTTTGATTTGATATGCTGAAAATTCAAATCCTCATTTTTAATGAGGATTTGGATTATATACATAAACTAGGGTTTGTTGGGTTTAAAAACTTTTTTTTTTTTTTGATAAATTTATAAAATTTGAAAATCAATTTTTAAATTTAAAAATCTGGTTTTAGATACTAGATTTAATATGCAAAATTAATTAAATATTTAATTAAAAATGTTAACATTTTGACTTGAAATTGCCTCGGGCATATTGTATGAGGATCCTATAGAGCAGGGCTGCCCAACTTTTTTATGACTGTGAGCTATTTTTTTCACTGGAGTGATATAGCGATCTACCAATATCCAGGGAATAAAAGTACAAAAATAGCAATGTCATATATATAATTCAAAATTTATTAAGTAAAATAAACAATTCTTCATAGCATGGCAATATGAAAATAATTATGAATGCATGGGACATAAAAATTTTAATGAGATATTTGGCATTATGTAGATTTTGTAGTTGATTCAAAATTTGGATTATATAACGAAAGAGACAATCTTAAAATTTTTACCAACCTATTTTGTTGTGAATGTAAGTTCAATTTTAAATCTATAATTTTTGCTCTACGTATTTCTGAGTCTTTCGGATAGTAATATTCATAATTGGAGAGCATTGTTTGAAAATAACTTTTGATATTTTCCTTTTTTGGAATAGCAACAACTGAATTATATATTAGACAAGAGCATTTGCATTAACCATGGAAAAAAGAAATCATGTTCCCATCCATTGTGGTAATGGAAAGTTTTAATTTTCTTTTCTATGCTCATAATTATGGTTAAAAGAAAAAATTAAATAATTGAAGAAGTTTATTTTTCAATAAATTTAACCCTTTTATTGCAGAACAATGATATACTGTTGTTCGGACCTGAGTAATAAAGAAAGAAAAGACATTTGAGCTTGTATAAGCATTTCTCCAACAAACATTTGCTTATTCATCAAAATAATCTTCATTTATTGTTTTTGAAATATTATTAAATTCTACCAATTGCTCTGATCTGCTATATCTTAATAAACGATAAAAAAAACAAAGAGCGAAAATACTTAGAGATAACCTCACTTTTCTTGTTTCAACAAGAATACAGACCATCTTTACTACATATTGTAAAGTTGAAGTTTAATAAGCGAATTGGTGCTTGTTGAGATCGACGGGTTGGGCAGCCCTGCTATAGAGTATAGCTGAAAAAAGTGTGGTTTGAAATAATAAACTCTTATTTGAAAATTTGGTAAGTGATGTAGGGATCCAAAATAGGAGAATCGACTCAGAGACTAAGATGATAAACAAAATTAACATATTTATTAAAGTAGCAAGAAAATAAAAATATGATGCAACAAACAATAAATATAACTAACATTATTAGCTGTAGCAGTAAATGAGCTTATATACAAAATAAGAAGAGAGTTACAATTTTATTTTTTGAAGAGGAGAGAGAGCTGTTTTACTTTGAGTTGTGTGGACATACCTGGAAGAGAAAGATATTTATTCTTGTATCTTCTAAAGTCCATATTTTTTCTTAGCAGAATGCCATCTTTGCTCCATCTTCTTTGTCGGACAGTATTGACAGGAAAGAATTAGGCTTCTCGTTTTCTTCTACATTTTCAAAAAGACCAACTACCTTTCTTTCTAACACTTGTCATTCATCTGATGCCAACAAGTCAACTCTGTCCTCTCTCTTTAAACATCATAGTTCTCCTGTTATCTTATTTGTTGTATTGTGATTTTATTAACTAAAATTTAATTAATCTATACATACATACATACATACATACATACATACATACATACATACATACATACATTTAGGGAATTTGTAAAATTAACTTTTGGATCCTTTGACAGATCTTAGTGAATTATATAATTTGATCAGATTGTACTGAATTATATATATATATACAGTAAGACCCCGTTTAACGCGGGGGATACGTTCCAAGGAAACAAAGAGGAATTTGTAAAATTAACTTTTGGATCCTTTGACAGATCTTAGTGAAATATATAATTTGATCAGATTGTACTGAATTATATATATATATATACAGTAAGACCCCGTTTAACGCGGGGGATACGTTCCAAGGAAACAAAGCGCAAAATGAAACAGCGTTAAATGAGGTCATTTTAACACGTAAATAATGAGAATACGTGAAACAGGAACAGTGAATAAAAAATATATGTATATAGCATTTTTTTAAATTTTATTTTGTAACATGTATTGCTACTAATGTATTTCATTAATTATAGACATTTTTTATTATTAATATCGATTTGTATTCATAAATCATTCATGAAAATTTCTTAAAATTTGAAAATAAAAAGTTTTAAAAACAAAAAGCAATAATTACATTGCTGTAAACTATAAACAACGAAAAAATATTGATGAAAGAAAAACGTTTTAACTTCAAGGAACTATAGTTTAAAGTGGCAGCATTTAGGTTAAAACTAAAATGGGATAATTGTTATTTTTATTACTGTAAAATAGCATTGATGACCGATCATAAATATGAACTCTGACCGCAGCAGACTTTCATATGTATTGCACTGCATTGATATCAAATGCACTGTGAAACGGCATAGGAGTATCAATGTAACAAGTTCCTGCGATTTCGGATTTATGTATCAATAAGAATAACGGTTTGAAAAACCATGTCAAAGTGAATCAATAAAAATATAGAATTCGAAAAAAACCGCGTTATATCGAAACAGCGTTAAACGGTGTCATACTGTAGCCTATATATATATATATATATATATATTCCTATTATAATAAGAGTTTAATTTTTTTTCATTTTAAGACATTTGATATTATCTATAAGAACAGGATGTTGTATTTTCGTGTATTTTCGTGATTTTCCATGATTACTTGTCGATGTTACGTTTATTTTCTAATAAACATATTAGTATTTAATTCTGTAAAATATATTCAAATTACTAACTGAAAATTTACATTTTTAATTGTTTTAAAATATAAGATTAAAATAAAATTAATCATGAAATTAAAATACAATAGGCTTATTATTAAAGTAGATTATTATATTTTTATCGCATAAAATTATTTAGTAAAATATTAAAATTTTACTAAATAATCTATTAATATCTATTTCTTAATTAATATGAAACTCAAAATTCTGAACATGAGTTCCATTCAAATATAAATATATTTTTCAAGGCGCAAAATATTGTTATTATTGGTTGTTAATATAGAAATTTCAAAAGTTATGCAGTTACACTTTATAATAGTACATGAAAAAGTTTATAACATGCGACTAACGGATAAGGTACAAGCATCACATAACGAAGAAAACAATGTAATCGTCAATGACGACGTATCTAAAACCCATCAATATTACTGATTGTCCATTTCACCCATATTTGCTTAGAAATAAGCATATGGGTAATATATGTAATTTTTTTTTTAAAAACAGTAGTTTATATTCTTTCATCTTTCTAACATTTAACAAGTAAGATATTTTAAACTTAAAACAGAATTTGATATTTATGATTTTCATTTTCATTTTAAAATGTAATTTAATTTTATCTGTATAGAATGATAACAATGAAATTCAATAAGCTTCATTAAATTAAGATGTAATTAATATTTAAAAATTTTCTTATTTACATAATGCCTAATTTTATTTTAGTGTCTGAAATTATTTAATATAGGCTTATACTCTTTTTTCATGAGTTTATTCTTATGATTTAAAAGAAATATTACTGATACTTATGTATAAACTTAGATATATATACTTAAAGTATTTTTGAATCAGGTCGGATTTATCTCATTATAATGACATTGATACTCATAATTATTCGACAAGAAAATCACTTAACCTTCATTTCTATTCGGATTATTCGAAATTTCTTACACAAAAATTTTTTGACTAATCTTCATAAATTTCATGTAATAATTTTTCTAGAATATATTTTTTCGTCTATTACTAATTTACATTAAATCGTTTATTTCATATATTATATTAGTAATCTGTTAAAAATAGTTATCAAGCTGATAGAAATACAGTAGCTCTACCACATAAATTCAATTTGATTTCTCAAATTTAATAACGTTAAACAGAAAAGATTCAATTGAAATGCATTTATTATAAACTTTCTTTCATGATATCAGATCACGCAAGACTTCTAGGACGCTATAGAAAATTAAGGCATCGGAAATCACGAAGATTCTTTATAGAATATCATTTTATTCTACTTTTCAATATGACAGTTGAAATCATTGAAATTTAGTGCTTTTGAATGGCAATTTCAGAATTTGTTTGTAGTCATAAATAAATCTAAGAATTTCTGATATTTGAAAACGTATTTAAAGATGCTCAATAATTTATGATCCCCTGATGAATGGACCATTATAGGTAAATTTTGGATAGGAATACTGAGAAATTCTTTGATATTAACTTATCTTAGGCCTACCATCATTAATGCGATACAATTAATATTTAGAATGTAACTAGAGTGGCATTTTATATAGAAAAAATTAATATGTAATTTCGTATTCCTAATAAGAATACAACTAATATAAAGTTATACAGTACTTGTTTTCTGTACATTTAATTTTATATAATTTAAGTTTTTTCTTTAATCGATTTAGATCAGTAATATCAAACACGCGGCATATCCTTTATGTGAGTCCGGCGAATTTATTTCTGTACGTTACAAAACTGCCTCATATCATGAGCTATTCGATTTATTTTAGCAAATGTTTGATGATTTGTCGAATATACAATGATATAGTAAGCATAATACAAGTGAGACCAACTAAAGTAAGAAACATGAATATAACTGAGTGTCGATATATAGTCCTTCCAATTATTTAGCGATAATTTTTCATAAATTAATAAAAACATTTCACAAATTAGTGAAAAACTTTAAAGAGAGTGAAATAATAGCACTAAATAGTAAGATCTTTTTAAAATTAGTGAATGCATTTTAATATCTAACGAAAACATTTAAAAATCTACGCAAAAGTGTTCAAATTGAATTGAAAAATTTCAAAAAATTAAAGAAACCCTTCATCAATTAAGAAAAACATTTCATAATTATGGCAAACACAAATTGTTTATTTTAACAAATTAAGTATTTACAGATGAATTATCTGAAAGATTACAGTTTATATACGTAATACCTAAAAAGAAGATGCATTTGACATGAAAAAAATCTGTTTTTATAAATCCAATGAAATATGCGATTAATTGAAATGAATGGTTATAGACCTTTTGGATGTAACATATTATATTGATATAAAATTATTGCAGTTTACCTCTTTATTCATAGTAGCTGACTCGATGATTTGAATGAGTTTTTCCGAATTTCTAGATCTTGGCCTAACTGAATACTATTTTTTACTACGGAGAAAGTCTCTTCAATTGGATTGAATTAAGTGAAAATGGAAGTAAAAATTTTAATCGATTTCCTTCATTCTCTAAAATTCGATTTAAAATTAGAAAATAAAGAAATTTAGCATAGATATAGAATATTTAATTTAATATATTTATATCAGGTCATCTCATAAGTAATGTCGTTTTTTGCATGTGTGAAGACAACAAACAAAATTTACCTAGAACAAATTTTTTTAATCATCATAATAAATGCCTTCAGTACTTACAATCTTCTCCCACTGTTCAACAAGTTTTTGAATGCCAGATTCGAAAAAATTGATGAAAAGCTTACCTTAATTTTTGAAATCTTTTTGTTAAATTTTAACACTTTTGCGTAAATTTTTAAAATGTTCTCGTTAAATATTAAAAGGCATTCATTAATTTTGAAAAGATTTCATTATTTAATACAACCATTTCGCTCTTTTCTGAAATTTTCTTACTTATTTGGAAATGTTTTAGTTAATTTACAAAAAGTTTCGCTAAATAGTTGGAATGACTGAAAATCATATTAAATTAGTTCTGAACATATCTTAGACATATATGGTGGACAGTTTAATAAAAATATTTTTTTTTTTGCTAGATTTCTTTTCATGGTTGACAGATTAATAGATTGGGCGATTTTCTATAGTTGAGTTATCAATGCTGATTGGCAGGCCCGCCGAGAGAAATTTTCGGGCCCGTGACAAGTCTGTGATCCGGGCCCCACTTAAAAAAGTTATATAAAACATTAAACATTTATTTAAAAACAGTGTACAATAAACACAAAACCTTCGTTTATCAAAATAATGTTAGGCCTATATATAAAATAGTTTATTTTGGCACGACTGTTTTGGATAGTAAACCGTGCGCTCTGGTGACGGCCTACGAACTATCGGATACGTTATGTTCCGACGGTCGGGCCTTTTTCGATGCCGGACCGGTGACAAAAGTCTCGGATGTCACCCCCTCTCGGCGGCCCTGCTGATTGGTGTCTGATAACTCCGGTTTAGGCGTTTGAAGATCAGGACGTAATCATAATTATTGTATCATTATTTATGAAAATTATAATAATTTAGCATATAAATAAATATGTATATACAATATATGATAAATAAAATTGAAGATATGAAAATTTTTTTTATTATTTCGGCTGTTGTACTCATATCCTCAAAAACAGTCGCTGACTAATTTATGCAGTCAGTCTATTAATAAGTCAACTAGGCTATCAAATAAGGCTTTCTAAAAAATCTATTTTGCACTGAGGATTTAGACTAGGCCTGTAGGCTATATTTAAGCAAATCATTCAATAATTTAATCATTATAAAAATAAATATTAACACATTTGAAAATGACTTTGATTTTTAGTTTCTCTTATCAAAAATTTAACTTTCAGAAAGCGATCAAAAAATATTCAAATCTGAAAAATTTAAATTAAATTCTATATAAACATAAAGAATATTTAACAATAAACCTATAACATAATGAATAATAAATTTTGAGAAATTATCGTCATTAATAATAATGAAAAGTATAAATCCGTTGAAAATTTGAAATCGTGAAGAGAGTTATCCAAATAATTTGAGATTTTTGTTTAATTCTGAAAAATCTTACTTCTATATTAAATATAGTTGCCATTATTTGTTATATTATTTTAATATTTAATTTTATTAATGTACAGTTTTTCTTAGATATCATAAAATAAATCAGACCATATATAATTGATAGATATACTGTAAAATATATGAATTTAATCGAATTTTATAATTTATCTCAATATTTATCTGCAAATTTTAAATTCAGACTTTAAAATATAGGCCTAAACATATATTTGTTCTTTTCAAATAAGCACAAAATTAAAAAGTTCCTAGAGTTATCAAAATGTTTTAAACTAATTGTAGCTCTGCGCATAATCAGTATAAATGATAACATAAGCTATATTCATCTTTTAGAATGACAATAAATATATTTAACATTATGAAGAATTTTGTATTATATTTTTAATAATTTAATAAATAATTGATAATAGGCCTATTCATATATTGTTAATGAAATAATAAAGGAAATAGGCTGATCATATAAGATATAATCTATTGTATATTTTGAAGTGAAAGATACCTTGAAGAAAAATAAAAAATATGAATAAAACTTTAAAAAAGCATACAATTTCCAAGGGAAAATATTCATTACATCAAATTGAAAAAGACATGACTAACAAGCAAGCAGATTAAATGAATATCAGAAAAGATATTAGTTAATTAAATCTCATATATCTTATATAATCATATTTTTCGATTTATTGCTAAATTTCATTTTCCATATGAAATTTATAACTGTTCTTTATTAATTTTGAATCGTTTGTGATTTTTTAATTACTTTCAAAATACAGGCCTAGTAATTTAGAATTAGTATAAATATTTTCCTTATTTCAAAATGAACCTAATAATATTTTAGATTATATAAGATCGAAATTTATAAATAAACATTTTATCAGTTTTAGAAATAGACTTATTGAATTAATCGCATAGTTAGAAAAGACATTTTTTCTATTGTTCCCCATAAATTTTTATCGGAGAACAGTTACGTGGAAAACAGTAGTCTTTTATATGAAGAATTCTGAACTAAATTCCCTGTTTCATTTTTCAGATTTTAAAGGTTCTATCGACTTTTTCTTTTTTAATTAATCGTCTAGCGCAGTGATGTCCAAAGTGTAAGAAATTTCCAGGTATGCGTGTTTTTTTGTTCTTCTTATGTCTGTTGCACTATTTTTCTTTACCGATAAAGATACATAGGATTAAAAAAGTTTGAAGACTACTCTCATAACATAGATCATATCATAGGCTTGGTTGTAATGAATCTCTAATTCGCTAGCTGCCTGATATTCCTTATATTAACTAACTAATATTAAATTACAATTAAACAAACAAAATATTATTCGTAATGCATTTATTATATTAATTATCTTATTTATATTCCTGGAAAAATATTTCTAATAATTTTTTTTCATGATTTATTGTAGTTTATCTTTCTATTATTAACACCTGAAATCTATTCAAGATTATTTAATTTGTCTATGCCATATTTTATTATTATATCTAAGGGATCTACAATTACTGTATAATGCTTTTTTATTTTGTATGATTATTCAATGTGATATATAATTTTCTGTATTTTTTATATCTATAATTCTTGTATCTTGATATTGAATAGCGCAATGCTACTCAAAATGATGGTCTACGGACCGGTACTGATTCGTGGCCATCAGCTTGCCGATCCGAAGGGAGTTACCATGTTTGATTGTTGTGTTTTAGAAACATGATCATTAGTATGCTATAGCTTTACAATTCATAGATGTTATGCCAACCAAAGAGTATATAATAATACACATATTAAAAGATATCAGGTAGTATGGAGTGGGGAAAGTATGCCTACACCTAAACTTTGTTTGTTGAGGCAAATTATCTTATGCTGGTCAATAGCCAAAGTCACATATCTCCAAAAGTTTTTCTGAAAATATCATGGACTAGCTCATTAGACTCCATCCTCCATCTGACGACTGATCACACCAGGAATGTGCCGGCACATGGTGAGTAATAGAATGTCCTGCCGCTTAGTACCCACCAGGTGGAAAGAAATATTTAACCACACAAAAGGAAAAATGCCGATCGTGTGGAGCACTATAAAAAATAATTACCAGTTCTACCATTGCTATTATTCTACCAGTGTTTATCAAATAGTTTGAGAAACGCTGGAATAGCGGATTAGGATAAATCAAATTAGAATTTAAAAATAGAAATTAAAAATTTCTTCGAGGAAACAAATGAGAAAAATTATCTATCATTTACAATATTTTTATTAAAAAAAAGTAAATATAATAGAATTAAAATAATAAACTATAAGAAAAACAAGAAATAAGAATTATAAAGTTTTGATATAAGGTCAAAAAATTTATTACATTTAATTTCGTGATAGTAAGTTATATCATATATAAAATTAATGATAGGCCTATATGTTATTAGATTATAAAATATAAAATTTTTATCAGAAAATCAACATTTAAAATTCTTTATACTATAATAAATGTTTATTATTGTAAAATATATAGTTCCGATTAATAAATCACTATCTGATAATAAATCTATTGAAATTTTTTAGATTCAATATTAAAATTATATAATTTGCATAATTATAAAAGCAAGACTTGCTTTTTATAATTATGCAAATAATATCTTAAATGATGTTGATAAACTCAGTCCCATTAAGAATGTGTTTAATGGATATAGTGGGAGGGAACAACTTAAGCTTCGCTTTGATTCCCGGAGTTCAGCTACACTTGAAAAATGAACTGATGTATACTGTTTAGTCATTTGATGGCGAAAAGAGACTGCCGTTCGCCATTGGTTAAGTATCAGCTGACTTTGTTCGCAGTAGGAGATACCGAAGAGAGTCATTAGCCAATTGGCTCGCGATGTGGACCGCCTACGGCTGATATGGGAGGAGCTACAGGTTTTTTCTTGAGCATGCGCATTATTCAAACTGAGCTAGACTGAAGACTGCGCGTTATCCCATCTTCAAGTACAGTACTCTCTCTTCGCTAACAGAATATAGTGATTGAACATATTAGCAATATGAAATAGCGTGTATTGTAATATTCCATTTTAATTTGTAATACATTTTTCTATGGCATAATTTACTATCAATAAAATTTACAGAGAAAATTATATAACTGAATATTTTATATAATATTTCGTAAAAATATCCAAAAACATCATAGAATTGAAAATAATTTATACAGTAAGCCTAATCATCCGTTTCTTTGGATGAAAAAATATTCTGAAACTTCAATATAATAATAAAATGAATATCTATTCAGATTAATTTATATATTTTAATAATAAATTTTCTTTATTTAACAGATATTAATAATTATTGCCACAAAAACTATAAAATAAATTGAAGATTTATATAAGAATGCAAATAGTAGATATATAATAAATACACATAATACAATGTTCTTCATTCATTTAAGATAAATTTACGTTGAATTAATTATTATATAATATTTTTTTTTAATATTTACTATTCTAATTTTAAAATTTAAATAGAGTACTATCTTATCATCATTTAAATTTAGGAGTAACCTATTAGCCTTAGGAGTAACCTATTAGCCTACATCTTATCCACTAAATCGCAATCATATATAGTCTAGTAATAAAGTCAAGTATTCAAAATACATATATTATTATTATTTATTTATAAATATATGCAATACTGTATTCAACTTAAAGTTCTATCACTCTTTTTAGACTGCCAATTTATGTAAAAACTGTTATTAGTTTAAAAATACTTCAGAATTTGATGCAAAATAGATTTTTGATTTTTTGAAACTTGTATAAAAAATTCTGTTTTTCTATCTTAATCTAAAATATTATTCATTTTTCCTATAAACAGACAAAATATTTTGTGGTAATTAGAAATATTGTTTTCACATTAATTATTATTCTACAACGTATGATAATTTTATAATTTAAAATTATTAGGGCCTGCTACTGAAAATATTGCAATTAAAATTTTATGAACGTAGGCCAAATCTAAAATTTAACTAGAATAGGATTTGTTATTTATGAGGATATGTAGGATTTATTATTTAAAATTTTTGATGGTTCAATATCAAAATTTATACAACAATAACATGCAGTATCAATATCATAAAGGAAAATTAAGTTAAAATATAAAAGTAGATCTAATTTAAATATAAAATATCTGTTTTTACATATTTTAAAATCAACATTCATATTTTTATTATTAATAAATTTAATTTATTTGATATTTAATAATAAGAAATATTTGTTACGGCAGAAATAACTAATTACATACATTTTATTTATTCTAAATGCGAACATTTGAATAGAGCATAAACTATCTGTAATATAATCTCAAAGACTAGGACTAGGACTATCTGTACTATAATCTCATAGGACTTATAAAACAATCATTAAGCACTTTCTCATAAGACTTATTTATAGAAAGAAAATAGTCTAGACAAAATGGAAATCTTTGGGAGAAACTTTTGAGTAAGTAGTAACAAAAATACTACAAAATATTATTATATGAATGTAAAAAAAATTAATTTGTAAATAATAGACTTAAAAGGATATAGGCCTATCTTTGTTTATACCAATAAATAATACCTATTTCTACAACTCATTCCAGAAATCCTAATTATGCAAAATAAACATTTATTGATTTGTTAAAACTTACAACTTCATATTTAATTTAGACAGACTTTTATAATGGTTTATTCTTAAAATTCTTATAATTTATATTAGAAATTCAAGCATATCAATTTAATGGCATCTCAATTTTATTAAATTTTGGATTTTGACAATACTAGTTTAGTATTAAAAATTCTTATCTTTTGATAATACATTTTATAAATTCTTTCTTTATAAAAAAAATTGTTTCAATTATCTTTAATATTTTTCAATTATATATTTCATATGCAATTATTATAATAATGCATTAGAAATAAATAACTACATAATAAAAAATAAATCGTAGGCCTATGTAATAAAAAATACAAAAAATAACATGTGAAAATAAATTTATATAGTCTATATGAGAACTATACTGAATACAGAAATATGAGAATTTAAGTTAAAAATGATAAAAATATTTTAATTCATTAAATAGTAATGAAATACTATATTTTGAAATATATTCTTTTTTATTAAATTTTATCATATTATCTTTAAAGATTTTAATAAAATATTTAAAAGCAAAACATTACTTAATGCTTAATAAGTTCATTTAATAGAATTTTAATGTTGGTCAATAAAGTTTTCTATTTAGATAATTGTAATAAATCTTATCTGCAGGCCTATACTACAGACCTATCTATCAGTTTAAATATAATCATAGGCTTTCTAAAAATTATAATCGCTAAATTTTAATTCAGATCTTATTAAATGTGAACTTCTTACAAAATGAAAAGTATTTAAAATGTTTAACTTGACCTCTTTTAAAATAGTTAAAGATTTGATACCAATTGTAAATCTGACAATTTCATGGATAGGCCTATACTTTATTATTTGATATTCTATTTAAAATTAATCTAAACTTTAAAATAATTGTAATATCTATTAAAAATATACAAATAATTCATCTATGTCTATAGATTTTCATAATACAACTTACACTCATAAATCAATATAAAGTTTATATAATTTAATATTATAATACCATTTATATATATATTAGGTCTACTTGAATTGGAGAATATATAATTGATCATAAAAATTTAATTTAATTATACTAACTTATATATTAATTATAATTTTCTATATATTTTTTCCTCAAAATAGTTCAATTTTTTCTAAATACAAAGTTCGTAAATATGAAGCTAACCAATTGCAAATAAATCAAATTTTACAGAAATATCAGAATTTCTCAAACATAAGATAAAAATATTTTGAATATGAATTTTAAAATCCTTAAATTTATGACATCTATAGAAAACAAATCTTAATAGAAATAATTTTGATTTAGTAACAGATTTATGAATTTAACAAATTAATTTTCATAGAGACTGTAGTAATCTCTATACAGTATTTAAAAATTTTGATTTAAATTCTCTTCATATATAAGTTGCATAATAATTTGTTCCCATTTCTTACCAAATAAGGATCAGCACATTATATTTTAATAATCATTACTACAATACTGTAATATGTCCATGAATAATTATTTCATAATTCTAATTTAAGTCTATCTTTTCTTCTTGATGATCTTTATTTTTATACTTAAAAAAACTATCGTATTTGAATTATTATTATTATTATTCTAATAATCAATTTAATATATTTTCGTTCATTTTCAATAATTACAATATTCTATTGTATTCATTGCAAATGAAGGAAAATATATTTAATTATATTAATACGTCACGAATACTAATTCTAATACTATATTCAATTTAAATATTGTTGAATTAGATCTATAAATTTTGAAAGTATTATTTTGCATTCCGTTAATTTCAATGAAGTTATTTTTCATAAACTAACTTCTTGAAATTAAAAAAAAAAATTAATGGATTGTCTTTATCAAAAAATTGTTTTTAATTTTCTAGACAAGTTTCTTATATCATAGATATTATGATGCTAGGCTTATATTAAAGTAAACCCTGTGAATTTGTTTCATGGATTATTGGCTTATATAATATTATATTGAGATTTCATTAATTTATCTATTATGTTGTGAACATAATTTTTTAAATAGGCATCTCTTTATTACAAATCACTATTTATTATGTCTGTCCCTCATCATTTCATTGAAACCTAATTACAAATGGACTAAATCTAATAGACATAATAAGAAAATATAATTATATAACTTGAAATTGCTAATCAAATATCACAAGAATTGAAATATTTTCTATCGTGATTTAAAAATAAACGAAAAATCATTTAAATTGATCCATTTAAAATATTATTTTAATATTTATACCTATTATTTTAAATTAGAACATAGAATTTTTTGATTTGCCTTGTAAAGAGAACTCATTTTTTTATTTTTTACAGCTTAGTTATATCAATGTTATACATTTAGAAAAATTATTCACTAGTGCAGTATACTGGATACAATAGCCTATCCGTCTATCTGTTTAAATAATTATTTGTGAAACAGAAATATTAGTAATTGGCTTTATACAGTATTTTCGAGTTTTAATTATAATAAAAATCAATGTTATTTCTTAAGTGTGAAAATTTATGGATATTAAATTTTCAGAAAATTTAAATTAGAAAAAATGGCATTAGTCTTTCAAAACTTAAAAAAAGCTTAAATTTAGGCTATAATATTGAATATAAGTTTTACCACTTCAAATTTAAATTATTCATCCTCAATAGATTATTAATTATTAATTTATGTTTTATATCAGATATTTCAGAAAAATAACTGATATGCAACTATAGCCTATTAGTAAATATAGTAAATTATGAAATAGGATTCTTATCTTAGGGTTTAAAATGAATTAAATTTTTTAAATGATAATCAAACTGTAACATTTCATGACAAGAGACAATCCATAACGACTTTATATAACAAGCACGTATCATACAATTGTATCGTCAATAAATGAGGACAAACCAGTCCTCATCCAGACTAGAACACAAATCGAAGTTGACGTCACAGTCTCGCGGAATGATGGGAAGGTAATAGAATTCACGATTAGACAAAGACAAAAGAGTTGTCTACAAGAGTTTGTTCTGAGTTTGTATTTTACCAATAATGGTTCCTAATGAAATTAATAAAAATAGCATATTTATAATTTCTATAATTAATAAATTTGTTCCAAAATTAATTCGAAATGTAAAAACTTTCGGAGTATTAATAATTTTAAGCTCTGAAAATAGAGAAACTAGGCCTATTATACATTAAAAATTATTTTGAATTCCAAAGTTGTTTTCATGAAATAAAAACTTTAGTTAATAGTTTCTTTAAATAAAAACTTGTTTGCCTAAATTGAATATAAAAATTCAAATCTTATCTATCAATAAAGATATTACAATTAGTTTTAACCTAAACCTAACGTAATACTTTATTTTGCAATTAAATTCATTCACTTTGTTCATGTAAATTGAAAAAATTTAAATAATCTATTATGGCGAAACTAATCGCATTTTAAATCATCAAAAATATAACTTATGAATTTAATCTTATTTAAATTATTTTTTCAATAATATTAAAAAAAATTAGCATTAAAAATTTTAATTCGTTGTTTTTTAAAAACTAAGATTTTTTGATATTTTTTAAAAATAGATTTTCGATTTTGTAATAGATTTTGCTTTTTTTTTATTACAATACAAGTATAAAGCCTACTACATATAAAATTTTCAAACAAATCCAATTACGTAAATTAATCTGAAATTGTCAATAATTTTTTGGTTTAAGCAGAATACATTTGATTAGACTACTGTATTGTAAGATTATCAATGTGCTATAATCATCTATGGCTATATTATAATACCTAACTTTATTATAATTTAAATTTATAATAATATCAATCGAAAAATCTATTTAATCTCTCTTAAAAATAATTTTATAATAAATATATTTTTTAAATCGAAGATTAATTCAAAAGTGAACAATCAAATATCATAATGTTCAGCCAAAAATCACTAGTATATGTATTTTTTTTAAATAAATAGATTTTATTAGAGGTTTTAGCTTTAAAAAGTTATTTTTTTAGCTTCCAATTAATTTTTTTCAGCTCTACTTATTTCAGGTCTTAAAACAAAAAATGCCCAATTTTCTCCATTTTGTATAAAACGTGCAATAGAAAATACTGCTCTTAGAATTGATTCATTTGATTCTTTCAGTATGGGCCATGGTTTATTACAGGTTAGTAAAAGATAGTGTATACATAATTATGTGTAATTTTAAGCAAATAATTATGTGATAGTAACTTGAAATAATTTTTAAAATTCCTTGTGATTTTCTCTCTCTTATTATATTTATTGCATATACTCATGTATAAGCTGAAACATTTTTCCAAAAAATATTTTGAAGAGGGGAAATAAACTTATACATGGGTCAGTCAAAAATTCAGAATTTTTTGTAAGATTTACTAATTCAGTTGTATCACACTTTTGTTAAGCCTTTGTGCCAACTGCTGATCTGCCATATTTATTTGTAACAAAAGAATCATTGTTTTATACTGATTCTTTTGATTTTTTTTTTTTTTTAATTAAAAATATGTGGATATGTATGACTTTAAAATACTTACAAAAATATTAATTTATATAAATATCAGATTTTCCAGAAAAAGGATCAGAAATATAAAAAGTAGTCATGTTGTGTCCTCTTTGCATTAATAGTGCATTGTACAGTAGCTAAAGGATAAATCATATTTATTTCTAAAAATATCTATTTATTCTTGATTCTATTATTAAAAATACAATGATGTGTGTGAATTTATCAGGTTCTTCATAATGTCCACCTGATAAAGATCAGAAATGTGCAGACTGATCTTTCTAATAAATAAACTTTGTCTGTTACTATACATATTAGTTGATATTAAATTGAAAATCAATTTAGAAATCAATTCAGAATCAGAAATCAATTAAATTGAAATCAATTAAAATGAATGATGATCAATTAAATTCATTTATACATTTTCTAATCATTTAGCAAATATGGGTTGATTATTTTTGCACTAATTTCAGACTTCTGGATTTTGTATTTCCAGCAATCAAATGTGTGCTGATTGGCTTTTTACTCCTATCAGTTAAAGCAGAATTGGGTCTTATTTTTTGTCATTTAAATTTTATTACATATTTTTGTTAAGATTCAGAAATTACAGAAATTTTTAATATTTTTTTGCTGCTTTCTGCCAAATTATTTCAATAAAATCATAATGTCACTAAACATGATGCAACATAATTGTTCCCTATTCTCCATTCAGCTTCCTTTTTATATTTCATTGCCACATTTTAATGCTGTAAGTCAGGCATTTTGTTTAAGTTCCCATATTTATTTCAATAATGGACTGGATTTGAAAAAATCTTTAATTATAAATAACAATATCAATTTATTTCAATGAATTTCATATTTTTGTCAGTGAATGTCATTAAAGTTGAGAAATTGATTTGTCTATTGTAAAATAGGTAAAAATAGAGATAATAATATAAATATTTATTATTATCATACTTTCTGAATGCTATTGTGACATATTTTAATAGTATGCTATGACTATTGATTATAGCTTGTTTAATGGAAAAATTTGCAATTTTTTTCATACATAAATTAAAAATACAACTGGCTTATTTAACGTCTGACGAGGAGCCTTGTCTTGCATGAAAATGATAGAATAATGGCATTCTTTTTGTTGCAGTTGCAGTACAGAAACCTGTTCAGCATCTCTCTCAATATTTCTGGCTAGTTAAAAGAGCATTTCACAGATCTAGTTGCAGAGTTTTCTTCAAAAAAAAAAAAAAAAACATCAGTAATGAAATATGCTGTAAAGCATACAATGACTTTCAGTGAATGAGTGTAAAAAAATTTGTTAGAGTGTATGGAGATTTTTCTCAACCAAAATGCAACAGTTGCAGATGTTCATAATTGTAGTCATGTAAAAATGAGCCTCATCTCATAGGATGTTCCATGGTCTTTTATCATACTCTCTATTTGATCAAGAAATGTTAGGCAAATGTTATTTATTTGTCCTGATGATATGTCTCCCTAAACAAAAAAGTTAAGATCAGATGAACAAATGGTCAAGTTATTAGATATAAGTAATTATTAATTCTATCTTAAGTGAAATATTTTATCAATACAGGTGTTATATTGATTATCTGATAACTTTATATTGATTAATGTTTCTGTGAATATTTGAAACAGTTGAAAATTTTCTTAAATAAAATTTTTTGATGTTTCCTATCAAATATAGAATTTAATAAAACAAATTATATGAAAGTTTTTAATAAAATAGGCGACCAACATAGGTCTATTGTGCACCCCCAATCAAATCATCCCAGAAGAAGGCCTCTCTTTTTAAAATATTTTTTCCTTTGCATATTACTGTATAAGTTTTGACTGAACATTGACACATTAATTTTAAAACACGTGAACAGTTAGTTAGTTCTCCAAATTTATTTTCATATTTTTAATTCATGTTTGTAATTAAAATAATAATTTCCGGAGTATATTTTAATTTCTGGATATGGTTTATATTTTTTGTAGATCACATGCAGTAGTTAATCTAAGTAATTTATTGTAATATTATAAAACTATTGAGAATAACTTACGGTATAAATGTACGGCTGAGGACAGGACAAATTAAGGATACAGTAGACTTAATGATACTGAACAGTACGAAGGGATGATGGTCAGACGAATCTACAGACACATGTTGAGTGTAAAATGTGCGTGTATTCGCGCAGGGACAACACTCGGACGGACAGTTGGACGGATGGATGAATGGACGGAACGACTTCTAGTTTTGTCTCCTCCAACACTGATACGATGACGCCGACGTGTCTTCGTCACCCTGCAACAAAGCAAGAAAGTGTGACGAAAAACGTCTTTGTTTTTAGCTCCAAAACCGTATCAGTGCGGTATTAATTGTCGAATATATAGAATATATATATTCGACGTGCAAAAAGTATCGTGTTCCATAAAATAAAAACTTAAACCTGGTGCTTCAATATTATATTCTTAAAAAAAAGAAATAAAACGTTAAATCGAATTAAAAATAATTATACTAAATATTTTCATAATGTAATGTTTAATTTTAATAAATTAAAAACAAAAATTAAATAATAGACCAAATATAGGAGAATTTCTTAGATATTATATGTAGACCTGTTTGATTATAAAAATATTTTATTAAATTTATTCTGAAAATTTCTTTGATAATCAAAGCTAATCAGAGGGAAGGGCTTTAATTTTATATAGGCTATTTATTATTGAATTTGATAATATATGTATTAATATACAAAATAAATTTATTAAGTAATTGTTTATTATAAATAAATAATATTAAAGTAAATATGAAAACAATGATTTAATTTCAATACTTAAATTAGGCGATAGATTCTTAAAGGAAACTGGTTAAAAAAGCTTACGCAGCATTTATTCTTTATTTTATTTCTATTCAACAGGTCAAGGCTTTTCCTTGATGTTATCATTAAAAAAATGTGTTTCAATAAAATAACATAAAATCAACATCCTAACAAACTGTTACAGTAAAATATACGCTATAGGGTAAAACGGGGGAATATGACCAGTCGGGGAAAATGGCCAATTATAAGTTGAGAAGCATTTTTAATATTAAAAATTTAAAAATAGGTTTTTTCGGCAGGGGCATTTAATGTAGCATACATTAAATTGTATACGTTGATTATTAGTGCTAGATTAGTCTTTGATTAGGCAGTGCTGGCGATTAGCTTATAACTGGCCATTTTCTCCTATGGGTCATATTCCCCCGTTTTACCATAAGTAAAAATACATTGAAATGATCATATTCTTCAACGAAATGGCCATTTTCCCCTCAAATTTGGGGAAAATGGCCAATTTGCTACTTTTTAAAAATGAGTTTATATTTTTCTTTCTGTTTAATTTTTCAGTTAGTTACTTTTATATTTTAAAAAAGAAATATTTGATGTAGCTTATATATACTGATTAAAAATCAAAGTATTATTTTATTAAATGATAATATATTAAAATTATAAATGCAAAATTTCATTATTTATATGTACCTACAGTACAAACAATATTTTGAAATATTAATATTTTCTCTCGTTTAAAACATTTAATAATTCATTAAAATATAATTGCAATATGCTATGTGAATACACTAATCTCATCCTTCTGATCATTTCATTAAGGTTAATTCTAAATTTCAATTGGATATGACAATTCAACGCCTAAGTCTAATCATTTCTTCATATAATAGAAATCCCAAACCGATTATTCTTCGACATTTGGAAGAACATAAAGAATTTTTCGATAAAGATAAATAAAAGGAAAGTGTTGTGAGCGCAAATGCGTGAAGCTTGATGCGTCAAGTTTGTCACCAGGCGGGACAGATAGAAAGACTGAACAAATGAAACGTGACAGGCTTTACAATTCTTTTTGCTGTCTTTTAATTAAACCTCAGATATTTCTCATGAAGAATTAGTTTTTAATGTATTTGCTAGTATAAAAAAATGATATGAATTTTGCTTTCCTTTTTATATGTTATCTCTTCTTGTAGAATAATTTTATTTTAATCAATTTTTATAGAATTATTATAATATAAAAATTTTATATTTGTTATAAATTATTTTTGTCAACTTATTTACATTTTAACAACTTATTTATCCATTTCTTATTGAAATTAAAATTTAACTTATTAAATTTTGATTGTTTATTTACCTATAAGTTTTTTATTCATAATATCATATATTTTGCTGTATATTATTGTAATATCTAGTTTTTAATAATTTTTTATAAATTATAAAATCTGTTATATTTAATGTATTTATAGACAACGAAACAACAAGAAAATTTTAATCAAATAATTATCTATTTTTCGTGAAAAAATAATAGAAAATGCTTTTTGAATATTAATTAATCTAAAATCCATAATAAATAATATATTTAATTTTCATTATGTTATAAAAACGAAGTCATCATAATTTGTTTTAGTAACCATAATGTTACATTATAATTTTAGCCTATTAATAAAAATATAAATCAATTTCTCCAAAATTAGCATTTTTATAATTTTTGATTTACAAAGCATTTAAAAAGTTAATATTATCAGAATAAAATATTTTGATAGATTTAATAAATTGTTGTGTATTTTCTAATTAAAAAATATCTTCTATTTAATTGGACAGATTCATTAATTTTAATATTTTTTTATGAATAAAATATTCAATTTATCTTTTAATATATCTTTTTCTTTGGACTTTGATATAGAGTAAGTTTTGCTTATCTCTACACGGAAACGGATAAAGTCAACAATTGATAAGAATTTAGATTTATCATTTTTTTAAATTCGAATTTAAAAATTTAAATGCATATTAATTTGTAATTTTTTATTGAATAAATAAGATTAATCATTGAAAATACAGAGAACAAACTTAAATATTAGGAAAATAATTCTTCATACTTTTATTCAATTTATATTTAATTTTATTTTATATATTAAATGATCATTATGTAACGAATGGATTTCTGATATGCATTATATAGTAATAATTGAAAAATATTAATATTTTTAGAGACTGAAATTAAAAATAATGCATTAGTATGTTATATATATTTACTGTGTTTATTAAGAAATAGTTAGTGAAAAATAAAAACTAAATATATTCAAATATAAAATACATATATAATCTTTCAAGATTTAATCAAATCATAAAGGATAAGTTAAAGTTTTTAGATTCACATAGCTTCAAATAGATGAAAAAATCCTAAAGGTTGTTTATTGTAGTTAGGTTAGGTTAATTTTGTTAAGCCGTTATATCACACAAGAGATATTCTGCATCTGGCGGCGGTCACTTTTAGAGTTTATTTTTTTTATTTTTTTTTTTTTAGCATTTTTAAGCTGGCCAACATCCATGATGGGATAAACCAAAATTTTAAGGATGGAATATTATGGGCCGAGTTGTTTATTATGATCAGAGCTGCTTAATATAATTAAATAAATATTATGATCATTAAAAATTTTGATAAAAACAGAAAAGACTATCGAGAGTTTACTCAAAATATTTTAAATATTAATTACATATATATCTTGAGTTTCCTTTTCAATGTATTGTTTAATAATTTGTTTACAATTGTTACATTTTATTCCTACTATACAATGAATAAAGATATTTTGTGATGCTATAAATATAACAAATAATACATTATTTTAACAAAGAAATTTTCATTAATAGATGTAATTATCATGATTAAATTTGAAACTTATATTTAGAATCTGATTTAAAAGTAGCTTACTATATCGATGGAATATGATATCCTAATAAATTTAAAAAATTATGTAACTTTTTTATTTTTATTTTGTATATTTTTTATTGTATTTTGTTTTCACTCTCCTCTAAATATGAGTTTAGTACCTTTAATTTAAAAATAATAACAGTAAAAATGTTTATATAATTAAAAACTAATAGTAATAAATTCGATATTATGAGTTTTGTAATGAATTTAATCCGATAAAAATTTTTAAAATTTCAATAAGTTTTTTAAAACGTAAATAAAAATTTAAAATAGTTCTTAATACCCTAATTCAAAGGAAATTTAATTTTGGAAATACCGAAATATATTAAATGGCATTCTGATAAACATAAATTTATAACTTATTGCAATGAATTTTTTTATTCAAAAATTATAAAATTCATATTTTTTGATGAAATAAATTTTAAAAAATTAATTATTTATTGTATAGCATTATATTCGTTAAATTTGCTTTTCCCATATAGGTTTAGATTATAATTTTTTATCTTTACTAGTTTTATTAGTCTACGTTTAGATGTTACATATAAAATAACAATCAAATAAAAAAATCATGATACTTTATATCAAGCATTATAATGTAAAATTTCTTTTTCATGTTATTTTTAATATTATTTCAATATTATATTTCTAGCAACATCAAGATACTAATATCTATTCTAAATTAAGTTTATATTTTTTCTATATAACATTCTGAATCATCTTCAGCTCATTTAAAAATTATACGAAATTAGCATGCTTTGTTTTAAAATTATTCAAAAATTGTTTAATTACGATATATTAACAAATATATGATACATTGGAATTAAATCTATTCATATATTTGACAGCAAATCTAAAATAGAGCATTTATCTTAAATTTAGTAGTATTTAAAATTCAGCTTTGAGTTTCACATTTTAAATTATAAGATTCAAAAAATAAAAAATACGATATTAAAGTTACTGGTATAAATAAATAGGTTTAATATTTTTTTTTTTTAACTTTATTTATTGAATAATTTATGACCTATTTTATTAATTATGAATAAACTGAATATGAGAATTTTTTTATGATAACAAAGGATCATAAACAATTTTATTTTGCTAATTAATTAATTAATTAATTAATTTTATTTTGCTTTTTAATCAAACAATTTTATTTTGCTAGATTATTTAGGTCTATTTTATATAAAATATATCAGTTTAGATATAACACTTATTCAAAATATTATTTAAGTATACTTCAAAATTATAATATATTCACTCTTAATTTAAAGTAACGAGTTCAAATTTAAGGGAAATTAGTGTAATAATGTACAGATTATAATAAAAAGAGATCAAATTTAATATTATGAGTGAAGGTAAGCGATTCCAGATTTTTAAAATTATAAAAGAACATTTAAATAGTTTTTATAACAAATATATCTATTTGTTAATAAATATTATACTTTAAAAATTAAACTTCAAATTTCAATAACAGGCATATTAAAAAAAAAAAAAACAAAAAAATAGGAATTTATACTAGTATGCGATAGGCATAACTTATGTCCTGTTTTACTTTCGTGCCTGCTCTATATATTATGCATTAGCTGTGACACTAAGATTAAATCCATCAAAAACCATCAGATTATTCACCTTAAGAAAATATCCATAGAGGTAAACATAATAAAAGTATGACGGAAACATTTGCGGAGATATTGTTTTTATCATAAAATCTTTAATACTTCCTTCTCATTTAATTATTTTGCTGATGAAAATTATCTAGGCCTTCGTGAATTCAGAAATAATTAACACAGAATTTGAAAAACCATATTTGTTTGTTTCAGTAAATATACATATTAAAAATTAATTTCTTCAAAAATAAATTATTTTTTATTTCGATAAAATTTTTAAGATATACTATTAATAAATCGATAGAATATAACAGATAAAAATAAAGATATAAATAAGTAAATAAATATATAATTTAGAAGCTTAGTGAAATTCTGAAAATTATAGCATAGGCTATTATTTAAAAATTGTACATCTATTTGGAAATACAATTATTTCAAAAAATGATATCGTCCGAAACTTACTGCCTTAAAGTATATAATCTTAATAATATCATTTGTGATAAATTTTGATATAATACATTAATTTTGCAAAATATCATCACTTACTCTAAGTACCTGGGGCAATATGTTATAAAAAGAACTGAAAATAGGTAGAAGACTCGTTTCGAGCTCCATTAGGAAAGAACACCAAGAAAAAAGTAGACAGATAATTAGGAGACATTTTGTTACATCGGCGCGCAAGACTAACCATGCAACGGACAACAGCACTTTGCTTAAATAAAGTAGCAATTAATATGAAGCTTTTGAGAGTAGAAACAAATTTTGTAAACTAATTCTTTTAAATTCTACCAAACTCTATCATTTTTATTCGTTTACTAATATAAGTCAATAAGAAATTGAATTTATCAATGTAGAACAAACTGGAACTTTTCTTAATAAAAGCGAATGTTATTAACATAATAAACGAAAAAATTTCTAATGTCTACGAATAATTTATTCCTTGTACGAATTATAAATAACTTCTGTTCATACTTATAAGAGATAAATAAAACGTTTTGAATAAAACATTAATAACTATTCCTCACAATTTAATTTTAAATTTCCATTTACTAATACATTCAATAAAATATGCATAAGGATTTAATTTTAAATATTTCAATTAAATAATAACAAAATTTTCCTTTGGGAATGTTGACAATTTTAAAATAACTATCGTAATTCTTTAAAGGATCAACAATTTTCTAAAGAATTACAGTGAACAAACAAATAATTACACGTTTTTATATAGAAAATATCTAGGTTGTAAGAACTATGGCGTCCAGAAAAGTTAACTAAAATAAAATGAACTATTGGAGGTAAACGTTCTCATCATTACATAACCATTTACTAACTAATTTGGCTGCATCCCAATTCCAGTCAGTAAACGGTTTCTTTTATTTTAGTCAGTAACAAAAACAGGGTAAATGGAACGTTTCTAATCTTTTAGCATTGTAAAAACGAATTCGAATAATAGAGTTTATTTCTATACAAATTAATTTTAAACCAAACGTTTAATTTTACTATGATATTCTTATGTTATTGTCTATTATTGAATTATATAGTAAAATATCTTTAGATAATTTTACTATATTTTTGTTAAAGATTTAAAAATAATAATCATGTGAAATTATTAAATTTTATTTAAAATTAAAACTTTTTAAGAATTTTTGTGAAAAATTTAATAATAATGAATTAATTTGCTGAAAAAAATAAATAGTAATAATTTTAATATTCGAAAAAGAAAGCACTCATTATAGATAAGGGGAAAAGTGTAAAAACAAGAATAATAATAATATAACGGAAAACAAAAAATAGTAAATGAATACATGAAATATGAATAACATTTAAATATACATAGTATGTTTTAATATATAGATGAATTCAAATGAAAATAAATGAAGAGTGTATAAACGTAACAATATAAACTCTTGCCTAGTTCACTTATTTCATAACAGAATACAAGAATAAATCCAAATTAATAATATATATTTTAAATGATTTTCTAATAAAAAATAGAGAATTGCATAGCAATATATTTTATTAAAAGAAAATAGTGTTTTTTTTTAATTTAAAAAATAATTATGAAAAAATTGCAATAATCGATTA
>AYEL01086090.1:0-22412 GCA_000484575.1 Olivierus martensii
TTGTTCATCATCTAAATTAATAACTTACCAGGAATTGCATCTCATACCATCATCAAACCAACCGCCAAATCAAAACCAAAAGAGCAAATCGAAAGCGGAAGTGAAGCACTGCTTTTATGTCGCTTAATCACATCCATTTTTTGCTCAAAGCAAAAAATGGATGTGATTAAGTGCTCTAGCGTAATTACTAACCTCTTTTTTTTGTTTCCTGTTTTATCGTTAAAAGTGTTCTTCCTTTTATCCATTTCGATCTTTTCCTGTTTTATCGTCAAAAGTGTTCTTCCTTTTATCCATTTCGATACTTTTTAAAAGAGAAAAATCAGAAGTGTTCTTCCTTTTATCCATTTCGATACTTTTTAAAAGAGAAAATTTTGTACTCTACTGTATATATACGATGATAAAGCTGAATAATAGTAATGTTAAATAGTTAACAGCAAAAAACCCATCGGCAAATTATACGATAGCAAAGCTAAATAATAGTACAGTAATGTTAAACAGTTAGCTTTTATCCATTTTGATACTTTTTAAAAGAGAAAATTCTGTACTATACTGTATATATACGATCGCAAAGCTAAATAATAGTACAGTAATGTTAAATAGCTAACGGCAAAAAAGTTCATCTTTCTAATGTTTCACCCCTTCAAAGCCAAGTGACTGTTCTTAGACTGCTCCTTGTCTGGTTTTACTAACCGAAAATTAACGGTAATTTGTTAATGGACATCATAAAAAGAGGCGGAGCTTTGTTAGTAAGACTGGTCTATGCTTACAACTCGCATTTGACATCATTAAAGGGGACGGACCTTTGTTAGTAAGACTGGTCTATGCTTACAACTCACATTAATGAAAATTTGCTCGCACTAACTGAAAAACGGTATCATTTTTATAAGTCGCCGAGCTTTGTTAGTAAGACTGGTCTATGCTTACAACTCGCATTAATCGACAGCTTTGTTAGTAAGACTGGTCTATGCTTACAACTCGCATTAATCGAATAAATGGACCTTTGTTAGTAAAACTGGTCTATGCTTACAACTCGCATTAATCGAATATTTGCTCGCACTAAGTGAAAAACGGTATCATTTTTATAAGTCGCACTAATCGAATATCGTAACTGAAAAACGGTATCAATTTTATAAGTTGAGATCGGAAGAGCGTCGTGTAGGGTCTATGCTTACAACTCGCATTAATCGAATATTTGCTCGCACTAACTAGTCTATGCTTACAACTCACATTAATCGAATATTTGCTCGCACTAACTGAATCTATGCTTACAACTCGCATTAATCGAATATTTGCTCGCACTAACTGAAAAAAAAGGTATCATTTTTATAAGTTTACACTTAGTGTTTCTGATTTCCCGGCCTTTGAATCATTTTTATAAGTAGCACTAATCGAGGCCTACCTGTATTTTTGCGAAAGTCGCACTAATCGAAATCGCATTATTGGAACTCGCACTAATCGAGGCCTTGCACTAATTGAATATTGCATTATTCGAACTCGCACTAATTGAGGCCTACCGCATTAATCAAATATTTGCTCGCACTAACTGAAAAATGGTATCAATTTTATAAGTCGCGAATATTTGCTCACACTAACTGAAAAACAGTATCATTTTTGTAAGTCGCACTAATCAAATATGGTATCAATTTTATAAGTCGTACTAATCGAAATCGCATTATTCGAACTCGCACTAAACGAGACCTACCTGTATACTTAAGCTAAATTTCTACTTAGAAATTATTGCATAAATATAATGATAAATTTAAAATATTTATATGGGCATATGTCACTTTATGGCATTTTGCTTTATGGTGCTTTTCAGTTGTACTCATGTTTTTATTTTATACTCATGTTTTTATTTTATATCTCAAAAGGAAAAATATATACAACTAATCACAAAATATGGATAGGATGGGTTCAATGGGCCAGATCCTCCAAAATGGTAAACAAATACTTTATGATATGGCCATTCACCCAAGATTTTTTAGACTTAGTACTATTTCATACTTAAGTAGTGTAAATATTTTTTTAAACTTTTATATTTGCTAGCAAATGAAAAAGGCTTGATTTGCTTTTCATTAAAATTTGCTTTACAGCTGTAATCTGGAATATAATTGCAATATTAGCAAGGTATGCTTGTATGCTATAGTCTACTTATAAAGCAGGTGATATAATTATTTTAATATAACTTTGCTCTCAAGTTTAAATATTAATAGTGTACAGTATTATGGCTAGTGTTATTGACTCCTGTTGTAACAAATAGGTATGACAATGCTATAATACCATGCAAAATTTTGCTCTATTTTATTTTGCATTAAATTATAAAGATGATTTTTTAAATATTCTGTATCTCAAAATTTTTTATATAAAATCAACAGGTCCACATTTATACTTTTGGAGGCCCTAGGCACATATCATTATAAGTCCCAAAAATAAGTCTATTTCAATTTCAATTATGAATTTAATATTTAAAAATAAGTACTTTATTTTGTAGCTATAACTGGGCTGTTTTTTATATTGTTTGTGAGGAGTAAGGTTTTAAAATGTGGCCCCATAGAGAGAGAGGCCCCAGCTTGTGCCTAATGTGTCTTATGATAAATGCTGCCCTGAAAGTCAAATACAAGCAATCTCTGATTTATGTAAGGATTTTGTAGACTGATACTATTATACAAAACCTTATGTAAGTTAAAACATATATACCTATCCCTCGATTTGCACAGTACTCAATTTACATGGTTTTTAAATGAAAACAAAAAAATTTTTTTTGGGTTTTATTTTGATTGTTTTGCATTATGCCATTTATAAATTAAAAGCGTATCATATTGTCACGTTTTGTGGGTTTACGAGGTAGTAGTAGTAGTAGTAAATAATAGATAGGATTGTGAATAATGTTTGCATAGAAATATGGAAAAAAATTCATCATCTATGAGGGAATTATCTCAGTAATAGTAAACAATATTTTTGCATTATGTCTCAGCTCATGTTTGAATTTTCATATATTTATAATTGCACTGCCTAATGATTGCCATACCTTATGCAAATCAACTCCATAAATATTCAAAAATTGTGATAATGCTATTATAAATGTAAAAGATGATTTACATAAACATAATAAATACAATTTCAATTTTTCAAATCATTGTTATTAAATCAGAAATATAGTAAATCATTATTAATTATGATCTGTTTTTAGGCTTTGAATGTAAAAATTTTAAATAAAATACTCACAGTCAGAGCTCATTCCTTACAAAGAAAAATGTTCACACAGGAAAAACTACTTGAATTCACTGGGAAAATCATTCTTTATGGAATTAGCAGCTGATACTGGTATTTTGAGCTTGCAATGATATATATACACTATCATTGTAATAAATATATGTGCAAATAAAAAAATAGTTTTCCTTGCTTCTGGAAAGCTATACATTTTCAATTATACTTGAAATTTATCTTTTAATAATAAAACTATTTAAAGAAGTTTTTTATTTGAATTTTTTTTATCATTTCTTCATAATTTTCAACATTATCCATTGAATGTTGGTCAGTAGTGATGATATCTAAATGATTGAAATTTATATTTTAGAAACATAAAATTTATTATAATGCTTAACCAAATTGGGAATTCATGCCAATAATTGATTAATGTTATCAATGATTGCCAATTTTGGTCAATTATGTTTGCTCAAGCTTTTATGTTGATGGAAATTTATCATCATTAAGTGATGATAAATTTCCATTAAGTGATCATTAAGTGATATATATATATAATAATAATAATTCAACTAATAAAAATAATAATATTATTATATTAAAATAAATTTTATAATAAATAATAATAATAATAATTCAACATTAATATGTGAGATCAATAATTATTTTTCAATAAAATTAAAATGACTGTTTTTTCTGTAGTCTGAAATTGGCTTTGGAAAAATGGAAACGTATACCAAGTTACATAAATTAGGTGAGGTAAGTAAAAAAAAAATTTATATTTTTAATGGTAACTAAAATTTTTGAATAAATTTTATGAATTTATTTGTTTTAATTATATTAAACACAACACCTTCCAATTCAAATAATCAATACGACCTTGATAATTTATCAGGCTGTGAGACTAACAAGGTAAAGGCTTAGAAAAATAGATAGGTTATAGAAACTTGGAAGAAAAATACTATTTTATATGATTCATATTTATTTTTAGTTAAAAACTGACTATTCTAGCACTATTAGCAGAAATTAACATAGAAACAGTTTATTAAGTGAAATACTTTTGGAATATCCATCATTGGCACAATACATCATATAGATCTAGAATAGAAATATGTATTGAATATCTTACAAACATATATGATATTCTTAAAATAAATAGAAAAATTCCAAAATTACCATAATGTTAAATAGTTACTAGTTTTTTATATATATTAATAGAAAAATATAACAAAAAAATAATATTTGGATATTGAATATATTTCATGTTACAGTCCACAGACAAATAGATTATGTTAAATTTACAACATAATGCCATGCTGTGGAACATTTTCTGGCAGTCTATCATTAATGAGATTGTCATGTTTTTCTCTTTTCAAAATTTTCAACGTCTCTACCAAATATCTATATCTTCATACTCAATAACTTTTCTAAGAATCCTTGTGTCATTCCATTTAATATCTTCATCATTCTTGTAAGCCTTTTTCACTAAAACTGTTGTGTATTGCCTAGTCTTATATTGTTTTGGTGTTCTTTTAAACAACTTTTTGTCATGCCTATATAATATTCATTCTTCTCATCATCTTTGTTTACTATTGACACCTAATGTATTCTGGCTCTCTCTGAATCATTTTGCTTATCTTTCTCATTCTAATCAAACTATAAACAGTACGAGCTCTAATGACAGCAATTTTTTTCTTCCATTTCTTAATATATTCTTTAAGCATCTTGCACTTTTAGTATCCAAATATTATTTGTTTGTTATATTTCTCAGTAATAGTAAACAAATAAAAAAAATAGTAAAAATTGTAATAATTTTTGAATTTCTTTATTTATTTTAAAAATATCATATATGTTTGTAAGATATTCAATATATATTTTTATAATAGTTAGTTTTTAATTGTTTTATGTGGTTAAACATTTCTAAGGTTGAAGATTTCATATAAAATATAGCTATAGAATATCTTATAAAACTATTTTATAAACCATTTTTACATAGAACTAAAAAATAATGTGAGAATGTCAAAAAAATATATATAGAAGGGATTTTTTGGATCAAAATCCTTAAACTTTTTTGAAACATTTTTGATTATTCTGCTCTTGTAAATAGAAAAGATTATCTAGATAGATATCATATTATTAGCTAAATATAGGTTTTAAGCTGTTTCTCTAGTTATAAACATAGTTAGTACATTTCTGAGATGCAGTCAAAAAGTTCATAACTTAAAATTCATTCTTATACTGAACCCAGAGGTAAACATTATAAATATCATCTTATATAATGTTGCTACTAATTAGTTTAACTGACAAAAAGTTTTTTGTGGTATTAAGCTTAATGGAAAAAATTATTCTGTTTTAGAAATTACAGTATAACTTAAAATTGTGTGAAATGAAACAAAAACAATGCTGAAAAAATATTTTTATTTGATTGTTGAGAGCTACATAATTATATAAGTTTTTGATTAAAAGAAGTTCAGAGATTGTTGTTATCGCTTTCATTTAACGAATACTTACCAACATTATATATCATTATTGCTGATTTCAAAAATATAAAATATTCAATTAATAGTGAAGAATCCATTTATAAAATAACTGCTTCATTAAAGTAAAGTAGTAATAAATTTATTAACAAAAAAATAATCCTTTCTGGTTAAGAGAACCGATATATGTATAGTGATTATAAAGTTCTGCATTTGCAGTTCCATTATGTGCATAATTTTAATTATTAAAGTTTAAATCTGGTGCAGCACTTATGAATGTTCTGTATAATTAAAAATCAAGTATATATAATAAACTTCTAATTAACTGAAGTAGTCAGGAAATGAATTACCCTGGATAATCTGCAAAATATTCAAAAAAGTCTGAGTTATAAACAATATGCATTTAATATTAAAAAATAAATAAATTTTATTCATACCTATATCCAAATATTCTATAATTTATCAAAAAATCAAGCAAGAGATTAGTTTATTTGCAGCAAGGAATTGTTGCAATATTTGTAATTTTAATTTGATTCTAATTTTTATTGCCAATTATTTAAAATATAATAAAGAAATTAATCTGAAATGTTTGAAATTTTTTCAGATAGTGCATTTAAGATAAAATATCAATAATTAACCATCACTTCTGCATTATGGATTCCCCAGTTAATCCACAACCTGGATAATTGGAATCTACTATATTAAAAAGATAAAAAGTACTATTCATGCAAAGAATGATGTAATGCAAACATAAATATATATAAATAAATCTAATTTAAATCATAATGATTAATTAGCAGATTCAGAAATGACAATAAAGAATATACACTACATTAAATACAATTAAGAGAATCTATAAACTAAGTGATTATGATGCCATATTAGTTTGAATTAAAATTAATTAATTATTAAGACAACATTTGGTGACACTGTAGCCCAAATTAATAAACAATTGTTAAATTATAGTGTAGTTTAGGAATATTCCTTTTAAGGATCATTTGGCTTGTTGGAATAATTTTAATAAAAACATTCTATGAACTACTTAAATACATAAAAACACAGCACTTCTTGCAGTAAAGTATCAAACTAAATTTGTTAGCTTAGTACAAGCGAATATTTCGATGTGCTACACATCCTCTTCAGGCACATCGAAAACGTTCGCTTGTATTTAAGCTAATAAATTTAGTTTGATACTTTACTGCAAGAAGTGCTGTGTTTCCTTTATTTAAGTAGTCTTAGTTGAAGCAGTTTAATAGTATTGTTAACATTCTATGAATTTATAAGTATAGTGTCATTGTTATTTATGTGAAGATTATATTCTTAAAGCATGCATGTAATTTAAGATTCATACAAATTGAGATAATTTTCTCTATAGAAATTTAATATGCTATAGTTAGAATGATATTTCTGCAAAATAAATTAAAGTAAAATTTTATAAAAATTTTCATAAAAAGAATAGGAAAACAAATATAAGAAATATAGAATAAAATATGAAATCATGAATTTCAGTTAAGAGAACATATTTATCTGTAATTAAAAAAATTAAAAGCTGGGTTAAACAGTAGCCACTATTAAAAAATGTTAAACATATAAGACTAGAGATTGTGATAATATTTTCATTTAACAATTACATTATTTATGAGGAAATTAGTTCAATAATAGAGATCTTTTTCACATTGTGTCCTAGCTTGCATTATTTCAAATTTACTTAAATTGAGATAACATTTTATGCAATTGTTATATAGGAATATTTCTCTACTTACAAATATCCAAGTTATAAACTTTCAGATATATAAAAATGTTATTTTATTATTAAATTTAGAAAAATTCAAAAATTGTATAAGAATTTTAAACATTATGATAAAATTTTTCTAGTAATTAATTTAATCAAAAATGTAATAGTTATTTAGCATAAACAGTGAAACCCCGATTTTGAAACTTTTTGGGGACTGGCCCGAAAAGTCGAACGAGCCGGGAAAACGCACGAAACGGGAAACTCTGATGACGTCATAATAAAAAAAAGTTCGTTGAAATGTTACAAAAAATACTGTACATTATTAAATACTGTAATAGAATGCAAAAATAATATTAATTGTTTAAACTTTACGTCAGATAAATAATAGTGCACGTTATATATCGAGAAGCACGGAGTATTTTTAAATAGCGAATAATTTTGGGTGAATACAGTAATTTAAAAATTAAAAGTACGCTATACTTAATAAATCGATCATCATTAACTTAAATTTCATACAACTTGACAATATTTATACGAGAATAAATATTTATTTAATGTAAATAACGTAGTAAAAAACTTACAATGTACTGTAAAAACTTTTATGATTCTAACTTTATTTACATACGCTATCTACATTTTCGAAAAAAAATTTGTTATTTTTCCTTGTTTTACTTTTTCTTTGTGTAATTTAAATAAGTCAGCTTCAATTATAGACAAATAATTTAAATTTTTTTCTTCATTCTCAAAGGCCTGTAAATATTTTCTCACTGTTCTTAGCCCAGTTAAAGCTGAAATGAAGGTAGGTATTTCTGTGTCTTCGTCACTTTCTTCAATTTCTTCTTCAGATTTACGATCTTCATTAATAAGGTCATCAATTGTTTGAGTTTCTGAAGTCAGAACATCTGAATCGCAACCCACGAAATTATCGAAGTCAAAATCATAATTCTCAGTTTCAACATCTATTTCGTCACCTATATCAATCATAGGTGGTTCAACCGTAGAAGTAGCGATTCCACACTTTTTGTTCCTTTAAAAGTTTTCAGTTAGTCACTCAAGTTTTGTTCCTTTAAAATTTTCTGCTTCCTCCAATATTGATGTTTTTTCTGCCAATGAATAAAAATTTCTTTTCTTAAAACTCATTTTTTACCAATAAGTAAGTCAGTCGTACACGTAAGAGAGAACAACTCAAATGAATGTACTGAACCGTTGATTGCTAAAATTTGCTTGTGGATTAGTCCAAACAGGAAAGGGAGAGTCAGAATAAATGTTAAACAGATGCGTGGGAATACTGTAAGTTGCGGTTTCACATCGTATAGTACAGTTTAGTAAGAATACTGTTCTTTCAATCATTCACAAAACCGAATTTCTTTTTTTACAACATCGAAACTAACCAGGTGGCATTCATAATTACAGTATACATTTTTAATTTTCTTATTTTAATGGATGATGAAATTTTAAATACGATTGTCGTTCCCTCGTTCCTACTTTATTTAGGCTATCTCCGAAATTACAAGTTAAGTTTTCTCATATTGCTGTCAAAAGTAAATTTACAGTTCTATTTCGAATACTGTTTATAAATAATTAATTTTTAACTACAAAACAAAAGTGAAAAACCAAAAATGGAATGACATTTCCGTAAAATTTTTGGATGTAGGAAGCGGGAAAAGTTATATAATTAAAACGTAGGAAGAGGGAAAGTTTTACATTGCAAGTATAGGAAAATGTTCGGACTTCCGAAAATAGACGTTTAAAGCGGGAAAGTCGTACGATACGGGAACGCACGAGCGGGGTTTCACTGTACAAGGTAACTACAATATTTTAAGATGGCAGAGTTTTGCTTTCAAAAATCCTTTTGATACAATCAATTGATATTCAGGTACTTTTAAGATGGCAGAGTTTTGCTTTCAAAAATCCTTTTGATACAATCAATTGATATTCAGTTAATAACATATATTGGTATCTCTCAATTTATTAAGGTTATTTGGACCTTAAAAATTGTTTATTTAGACCAAAATTTGTGAATCAGCCCATTATTCCAATGTAAAAATTTTTAATTTGTTCTTGAATACTAAAAGTCACTGCCATTTTATGTATTGATGTTCAAATCAATAGATAAAATGGCATCAATTGCTTTCAAATTTGGATATTATCTTCATATCCAAATTTTTATTAAAGATAAATGTGAAACAGTAATAATAATTATTTATATGTACTCATTATTAATTTTTTAGGGTACTTATGCTACAGTGTACAAGGGAAAAAGTCGTCTAACGGATAATTTAGTAGCACTAAAAGAAATTCGTTTAGAACATGAAGAGGGTGCTCCCTGTACTGCAATAAGAGAAGGTAAACATTGATTTTAATTTTTTTAAATAGTTATCAAATTTATTTAACATAAAATAAATTATTGCAATGAATTTTTAATAATTCCTTTCTTTAGAATTATATTTAATTCTATAAATCTAAATGTAGTTAAATTTGTATAATATACTATTACTTCAAATAAGTTCAGTTTTATTATAAAAATAATTAATAGTTTTCATACATGAAACATTACAGACATGTAAATTCATTTTTAAGTTAAGTATATGATATATTATGTAAAAAAAATTTTTATAAATTAAAAAACATTATAAAAATTATCTACTTGATATATAAAATAAGTTTTATTATGTTATATAAACAGTTCTCTTTAATCTATCTTCTTCTAATCATCTTTCTCATTAGTTTACTTACATATTGATTCAATAACAATAAATATGTAATTGTCATATTTTCTGTATGAAATTATTTAAAATTATAAAAATTTTATCAAAAAGACAAATTAACTTAATTATTTGTGAAATCTTAGTTTGGCAGTGATGTTTATGTAGATTGGATAATGTCATTTTCTAATAGTCATTAATTTGAAAATTAAAGAAGACTGAAATAATAATTTTTTGTTTCTGAGAATAGTGAAAAAATTGAATCAGTTTGAAAATATAATTTTAGATTTAATTGTTTTACTGATAATAGCATTAATTTTTTCAATATGATTATATTCTAATAGTAGAGACATTCTGTGATTTACAAACTAAAATTCCTAAAAAATTTGGGCAATTCAAATTTGCATAAATTTTTTCAAAATTATTATGATAAAATATGTATTCTGTACTTACAGTCTATTTTTAGATAAATGTATATAATAACAATCATAACATAATGTATTTATGCAATTTACATTTCATTATATTAATTAATTTGATTCACAGTAACTTTACTAGCAATAGTCACGTATTAATAATAATTCTTAACATTATTAATGTTAAGCATTATCATCAATACTTGATTGAATGTTAAATATGAATAGAATCATTACAGGTTACAGCAGGGTTAAAAACTTTGTTAAAAATAATGTTTAATAACTAAAATTAGAAAATTTTGTTTTAATATTTCTTTTTTAATTATAGTATTATTTTCTTGTAAACTTAGTCTAAAATGCACAGCTTTAGATTAATTCAAGCAGAGCGTATAATAATAATAATAATAATACATTAATAGATATGGAAGATTAAGGATAATAACAACTTGAGAATGGCTCTAGTGAAAAACAAGCTTAATAATCTTTTCAGCTGAGTGTGACAGAAGAGTTACTAACAGTAGCCAGTCCAACATTGCTATGGGAACAAAATCATTTGTAATGGACGATCTAATAAAACAATTTGTTCCTATCATAACATTAAGACTGATTATTTATTGAATCCTCTGTCACATTCAGCTGAAAATACTGTTAGGCTCATTTTCCAAATAGAGCCATTCTCAACTCCCAATCTTAAATGAAATCAAAACTATCTTTGAGTTATGGGGACCCAATTTGGGCAATTCTGATTGGACCTCATGAACTTACAGCATTTATTCTTGATGCCAAATCATATTAAAAATTAAACAATGTAAATATTTATATTTATATTAGCTTATATTTTGACATAAAACATGTTAAAAGAAAGCTATTATTTATAAAGAAATATTTCTTGTTTTCTGTTCTGCATTCTCTCAAAATGTTGTCAAAGTTTTTGCTTCATTATATTCTGTAGATATTACAAGACTTTCCACTGTTGAATCTATCTTGGAACAAGTTTAATTTTAGATAAAATTCGATCAATATTAATCTAGAAAAGTACTTTTTTCTGGATGTAGTGATTGGAATTATTATAAATATGCATAGAGTAATAAAAATATTTAGAAATCCAGTAGCTCTCTCATTCAGAGCAAGACACAATGTCTAAGAAAGTGAGATTTTTTTTCATATATATAAGTGGTCTTTTTTTATAGGTATTTCATCAATTGCTATAATATTTCTTGGTGCACAAACTAAATCCTTGTTCTTTTTTGGTTTTAACCTAAGTCTGAATTTTCTTTTGGCCAATTAAAATGTAGGATCCTTTCTGTATGACAATTCAACCAATTCCAAAATTGATTGAATTGTCTTAAGATTGGCCTTGTTATAAATAAAAGTTACATTCTTAGAGTGCATTTTGGTTCTAGAAGAATTAATATTTGGTAATTTTTTCATGTAAACCTTAATGTTGTATTGAGTAATGGAATGATATGAAGAAAAATATAATTTAATTTAACATTAATTGTAAAATGTTATATAATAATAATATGTCATACCTTATAGATAATAACTTATTTTATAATAAGAGACAATTGTTATTTATGTCTGTGATTAGATTTCTTTTTAATTCCACTTCCCAGTCATTTGCTAATTATTAAGTGGTAGGGCTACACTAGTCCCTATCACAGACTGCCTGCAACATGGAAGTCAGCCAGATGGTAATGGATGGGGTTAATGGGACAGATCTGGACTCCCATAAATTTTCCTTGAGATGAAATCTGCATTTGATCCTGGATTTTTTGAGTGAAAAACTAAAGAATTTTCACATGACAATCTAGATGATTGTCTATAATTATCTAATAGAAAACATTTGTTTGAGCAGCAGCACTGTCATCTCATTTTAGTTTGTAATTTGTTAAAATAGCCACATAATTATGTTACATTATATCATTTTATTACATTATCATTTTTATGTAGCTTATTCTGTTATTTACAATAATAAATAATATATTTTTAATGCAGTATGGTTAATACAATGCTTATATATAATAATATATGTTTAAGTTAGTACTCATATAAAATATGATTATCTCATTTTCTATAACCACTATAGGTTTAAATTTCATTTTCTGTCTTTTTATGTAGGGAAATATAAGAAAACAGAACTTTCTTCAGTTACTCTGCCTTAAAAACTTTACATTTTTAATTAATTAAGTAATATATTATTTGCAACATACGAACAGATAATGTTAATTCCTTGAGATAAGATGGCATAAAATGAAGTGTGACTATAATAACAGTCTTGATTTCAATATCATAACTGTAAATCTGTGATTTTCAGTTTAAGAATATATAACAGGGGTGGCTAAACCTCATGTCACTACGATCTACATAGGAGAATCTCAAATATTCGAGAGCTGCATTTTTTTCCTGGATCAATGAAAACAGTATCAGTTTTCCAGATAATCTTAATAATGATTTAAAAAATTGTTCATTTCAGATGCATTTATTTGTAATAAATAAATAATATAGATGCATACTACTTTTTACAATAGATAAAAAAAATAATATATCTGTAATTTGTTTAACTTAAATAAGTATTTGCTTCATATTTAATATTAACTTTCGTGATATGGAGCCACATTGAAGGTACGAAAGAGCCACATTTTGGCCACCTCTGATATATAAGCATGATAATAACTATTTTTTACCTATAAAGATCTCTTCATTATAATTCCATTAACTTATAATTCCAATAAATTTTTTATTTTTCAGTATCATTATTGAAAGATTTGAAGCATAATAATATAGTGACTCTTCATGATATCGTTCATACAGAGAAATCATTAACCTTAGTATTTGAATATTTGGTAAGTTGAAAAAATTTCAAATGAAAATAATTAAGAAGGAAATTTTTTAAATAAATAAATAAAAGTTTGCATAGATTTATAAAATTTGAAATAAATAATTTTAAATTATTTAAATTAATATAGAAAATAGTAGTATAAATTACATAAACAACATAATCTAAAAGTTATTTCTATTAATTAAAATTATCTATAACTTAATGCTTTTCTGATTGCATATACTGTTGTATAAGTAATCTGAAAATATTAAGATTTAATGATAAACTTATCAGTATATAGTGAAAGTATTAAAAAATAAAAATAAAAAACACAGATAGTCTCTTCATTATAATTCCATTGACTTATAAACATGTTGCATTCAGTAAATCATGTGATTGGTCACTGTAATTCTCTTGCTGGTAGATAATGGTAACTAATTCATTAGTTTAGTTTATTTAGTTGTCCATTATATACCAGTAATGATCATTTTTTGTTTGGTTCCTTTAGTTTGGTGTTTGTTAAGTTCAATATAATGTTACATTGTGGTGTAATGAATAGTAGTAATGGGAAACTGAGATTTGAGTTATTTTGAATTTAGAATCTTATCACTACGTTCAAAATAATAGCACACTAAGCAGTGAAAAACATTAAAGTTTAATGAATTTTTTTCGATTCCGTTAAATTTTTAAAAGATTAATACTGTTATAAGTTGAGAATTACTTGTACTTCTAAGATGATATAATAAAATAACTTTATATTAATGATATATGATAATATGATAACTTTCAATCAAAAAATTTTTCGAAAATTTATTTTTTCATAATTACTCTTTGTTAAAAATTAATTACCATAATTTCATATTTCCTTGAAATCTCACAATTCTGGGAATGAATGATGTAACCTAGACTTGCTGGCTGAAACCAATACAATCAAAGAAACTTGAATTTTTGTAAATACAAATGACTCAAGATTGAGCATTTTCACCAATAAGCTTGAGCTCCATCTGAGTCTTTTTAAGTTAACAGTATTGACTGAGCAATAGAGAATTATGCTGCCACACAGAGATTACTGAAAGATGTCCATCTGCCTTTCTGTTTAATGTAGTGATTCAGAATTTTTGTTTATTAAATATAGTTTTTAGAATTAGTTATAATGGTTATAACTATGAGAAGCCATCTACAAAATCAAACCAGTTGTGCAGCATTATAAATCAAACTATTGTAGAAACAGAGGAGAGAAATTTGCTTCCATGACTCTGCAAAGGCATAATTTTGTATGTCACTCATCAATATCTCTTGGTGAAGACCAACTGATCTATGATCTTTGTAATTGCAGATTTACCTACAAAAGCACCTTTTAATCAATTCCTTTATTTTACTGAATGTTTATATCATTTTAATCTTTCTGTTTTTAATCTTTTAAACCTTTTTAAAAAGATTTTTAATTATTCATAGACTTTCATGCCTTTTTATCAAATATTTTTTATTTCAGTCAATACTTAATATTTTCTTTTAGCATATTTTAACTTATTTTTATCTAAGTTATAAATTTTTCTGCCATTTTTGTGAATTAAATTTTTACATTTATGCTAATTATTATTATTATTATTGTTATTGTTATTGTTATTGTTTACTATGATTTTGTTTGAGTTTATCATGCTTTTTTACAAAATGTTTACAAATACTATTGTTTATTATTTATTAGTCTTATTTGTTTGCATTTTACAAGTGTCTTTCACATTGCTATTTTTATTTTCATGAACACTGCATTTGACATATTTGATCCAGGCAAATGTATAATAAACAAAACCAAATCACAAATCTTTCATTACCATCACAATTATGCTGACTGGTGATTAGTCAACTTTGAAATACATTTCATTAATAAATAACTTTTATTGAAAAAGTGCAGATAGCTCAAGTTTCCCCAAGCTTTTTCTTAATAACAGCTTGTCAGCTTGAGTTTTTGAAAACATTCAAGTTTCAGCAACTCTAGATGCTCTGATATCATATTATTGTTACAACATACATTTTTCCAAAAAAATGTTTTATTTTTTTGAATGAAAAAATAATTAAAAATATCATATTTAAAAATTTACTCTTCCTATTAGGAATGTATGCAGGAATGAGTAATAAAATTGATTGTACATTATAGTGAAAATATGTTAATTTGACTGTGCATTAATATCTGTAATTTAATTACAATTGAATCTATTTATGAAATGATTGTAAATATTTAATAAAAAAAATAAGTGAGTGTGGTGTCTTTTACAAATTTCATTATTCATACACCACAAAAGTTAACTATTCTAAAAATAAATTATAATTTATTATAATTAGAATTTATAGTTATTAATTTTACATAAATATTTTTATTAAAAATAAAAAATTTTCAATTATGTTCTTAGTGTGCTATTATTTTGAACATAGTGACTAGAAAGTAAAACAGTTTTAATAGTTTATCTTTATACTTACAATCTTATGTCAGGTTGATTTGAACCAAACTCTGTTGTAAGTCAGTCTTTTTCAATAATAATTTTAGCCATTAGAAGATCCTTTCCATCTTAAATTCTTCAGTTAAATAATACAAAACTATTCAATATAGTGAATTACAGTGAAAGTTAAATTGTAAATCATTCATGTTGAATAATTTTGCATTGATTAAATGCATAGTTTCTGCTGAAAGAACTTTTTAATGATTGGAAACATTATGAAGTAAATTATATTTTTTGTTATTGAACTTATGCTGTAAAAAGATATTCAAGGATTTGAAATTACAGTTTAATGTTTAGTAAATTAAGGATAATTAAGAAGGAATAATGCATTCATGATAACATTCTGGATCCAAATAAATGCATAAAACATTGCCAAATTCCAGGAAAAAAATGACTTTTTAATTATAAAAAACATTTTTTATAATTAAAAGATTGTTGTTTCCTGGAATTTGGCTGTGTTTTATGTATGGATAAAAAAATTTCTTTATTATAATCTCTATAATATATATAACAATATAAATATACAATGTGTCCCAGAAAAAAACATTCCACTCTTAATATCTTAGTTTTTACTTAACAGAAAAAGCTTGTTTAGATGTTTTAAAGCTGATCATTTGCATTATCTAACAATGGAATCCAAATGAATAGAAAATCCATTTAAGTTTGGTAAAAAATGTGAAATGTATATTTTCTCATTTATTTCAAATGATACCCTAGCATTATTTTGTATTACTAAGAACTTTATTTAGTTTCAATTTTAACAATACATGAATCAATTTCCTGCAATGCATAGAACTTGAGATTTTCCAAATTGAAGTTTTAGAAAATTTTTATTTTAGTTTTCTAATTACACTGATATAACTGAGCAAAAATTAAAAAAATTGCTTCTGGAAATTGTTTTACAAATATTTTAAATTTATTAAAATTTATTCACATTAATAGTTTACAGAATTAAATTTTGTTCGTTTTTCATAGAGAAAATCTCTCTCAAAAATTTGTATTGCAGGATGCACCTGTGTCATTACAATTATCTGATGTGACATCACTTGCTATGCTGGATCATCTTTTGGCTAATAACTCTTGATAATAATAATCTTTCTGTAATTAGGCTTTTTAAATGGTCGTATAAGGGAATTAAGTCCAGAAATAGTTTTGAAAAAATAAGATAATTATTTTTTGGAAAGATGTGTCGTCAATCAGGAATTAGTATCAAAAAACAAAAAAATTTTAAAAAATTTGATAAAATTCTATTTTGTGAGATAAGAGTAGAGCCTTTAGGATAGTGCTTGAAATCAGTTTTATTTTTAGTTAAATAGACAGATTTGTAGTTTAATAATCAATAGGTGAAGCCATATTAGCTAAAATTTATTTAGTCATTAATTTCTGTTGATTCCAAATTTTTTATTTTATTTTTACTTGTCTGCATATAAATAGAAGATTACCATAGCAATAAACAATAGGTCATCACAATATCATAATTTATTCATTCTAATGATAAATCATTTTTTGGAATTATAATCTGTAGTTAATTATATTAAATTAACTAAGGAATTCAATATATTTTTGAATGAAATTTAATCTTTTCAGAAAGATTAATAGAATTATAAACAAAATCAAATAAATAATAATAATAAAACAACCTTAATATATTTATAGGAAAAAGATCTCAAACAATATATGGATGATTGTGGGAATATATTAAGCATGAATAATGTGAAGGTAAGAAAACATTTATCATAATTATGAAGAAATTAATAACATATGATTTAATATCTAAAAAATTAATTTTAAATTTTTAATAATAATGTATAGATTGAAATTATCAATAAAAATTTATAGAGTTTCAGTGATTTTTATTGTTTTTTAATTTAAGAAAAATAGCATATTGCTTTCTTGAAGATAAGATATTTTTATTACAGATAACCCTTGACTTACAAAGTCCCAAATTATGTGATTTCAAAATTGCAAAATATTTACCCTTATAGATTTTTGTTACTAATATACTCTGTTTACATGAATTTATAGTGTTTCTAGAAGCTTCTATAAATAGAACAAAAGGGACCACTTGAGTATGTTTCCCTCTTCCAATGAGAAGTGGGTGGAAACTTCCAGAAACTGACCTATAATTTTACCTCAAATTATGAAGATTTGAATTATGAACTAATATGGTGGAATCTAACCCCACATAAATTGAAGGTTACCTGTAATTAAAAAATATTCTATCTATTAAGCTTGCTTCAGTTTCGTAATAATTTTTACAACAGAATTTATATTTTGTTATAAAACTTGAAAAACTTGAAGAATATATACTTGATAAATACTTAGCAGTGTTATATTTTTTATATTAAGGAAATTAAAATCATGGGTATTTAAAAAATTATATGCAGTTATTTCTTAACTTATGGAAGCTGAATTTTATATAAAAATTCTAATAAGCAAAATATTTTTTAAAAATCATCATAATTTTATTATAAATTGAAAACTAATTTTAAAACAGTGTTAAAATTATGGTTATGACATTATTGTAATAATAATTAATATTCATAAGAGTTAATATTAACTAATTAAAGTAACATTAACTTGTTAATTGAAATTATACTATTGATAGTAATTTTATTGTATGTTGTAATAATTACTTTATTGTTGTATTATACAGGGTGAGTTTTTTATCTTGAGACAACGAAATATCTTAATTGGATCTCACTATCACTGAATGAAAAGATGTTAATTTTGATTTTTCTTTAATTTCTGTATTCCAATTTTCTAAAAGGGCATTAATTTGCTGAACTTTTAATTCAAATTCCTCTAAGCGTGGTGTACCAGGTTCAGATTTAGGAATCTGAACAGGAGATGCTCTTAATTGTGTTACCATTGTTCTTTGAACTTCAATAACAACATCTGTTTTTTGTTTATTCTTTGTATAAAATAAAAATATATATTAATTTCAATCATTTCAATAATAGAATTATTTAAAAATAAACAAAAAAGTTAAATCTTAATGAAATTATGCACAAGTAAAATTTTACAACAAAATAAAATTATTAATCAATAAATTCAATATATAGTTTTTGATCAAGCCTTTAAAATATATTAATATTGTATTTATTCTGTAAATACAAAGGAACAACACAGATTGTATCTAAAATATATCATCAAGAGTACATCAATAGTAAGTATTTATTAAAAGAAATATAGGACACATACAGAAATTTAATACTTTAAAGAATGAAGGATAGAATGAGAAGAATATAACAAAGCACAAGCAAAAAGAAAAAGAATTCTATATTAAATATATTTCCACAATGTGATATATGTAGAAATATTTTCTATAAATTTTCTTGTTTAAAATTTTTGAGCTAATGACAATTAACTCAAATCTTATGAATTCATAATGTAATACTTCTTACTGTAAATATTAAAAAAAAAAAGTAAACCATATGCCAAATAAGCAAGATAAAATTTTTATTCAAAAACGTTTTTTGTTATCCACATAGCCTGCTTCAGTTGAAATACAGACCAAAACAGTTTCCCTTCATCCCCCTCTTCTGGCCAAATTGGAGAACTAATCAGAGTGACCAACTTCTTAAAACAAACTGAATAAAACTGCAGATGGAAGACTATCCTTTCACCCATTTTTTAGAAAATCTGACAAATGATTCTTACAAAATACATTATCATCATCATCATTGCCAAACTGCCATATTTTAGGAACAATCAATAATTCAATATCAAAACATAGCCACAACCCTAAAAACATTGTACAAATAACCTAAAACACTGAACAATGCAAAAAATATCAATTGTAAAGGAAGCAATATAGTTTTTCATCTGATTTTTCCTTTAAGCCCTCTAGCAAAAATAAATGTCTTAAAGCTCTGTGGCTATAAATCTACTTATACATTCCCAGTGAAATATTGCAATACTCCCATTAAACAACAAACAGATTACTTTCACAAATATTACATAAAAAATCATAGTAATTAATAATTATTATAATTAATAAAAGACCTGGATTAACATATATTACAAAATACTAAAATCTAAATAATTATACATTGTTTATACAGGGTGAGTTTTTTTTATCTTGAGACAACGAAATATCTTAATAATACAGGGTGAGTTTTTTATCTTGAGACAACGAAATATCTTAATTGGAAGTGAGTTTTTTTATCTTGAGACAACGAAATATCTTAATTGGATCTCATATTTCGGAAAAAGTTGTTGGGTTTCGAAGGAGAAATCAATTGGTGACCTTGAATGTGATCTTGACCTTGACCTTCAATGTCATTTGAAGGTCAAGGTTAGTTTTTTTTAAATGAGAAGACATACTTTTGACCCTGGCAATAGAAAGAGCGGAAAATTTCACAATCGGATATACCCTTGACCTTAAGGTTTAGGTCAAAGGTCAAGGTTATTTGCAGGTCAAAAGATTTTTCCAACGGGAAACCATAATTTTTATCACATTTTTTAATGACTTTATTACTTTGACCTTTAAAAGCATTCACTACTTTTAGCACTACCCAGGAGTAACAACGTGGACATAGTAGTTTTCTGCTCCCTTTGAGGTGCTTGATTTCAATGAATCCCCTCGCCTCTCACTAACAGGGTGGTTGTTTTCAGTGCATCACTTTACTTCTCACCGTCGCTTGAGATATTGGTTTTGGGGAAATATTTTATAACAAATGTTCAAAATGATGCCCTTCTATCGAAAACAACCACCCCGATAGTGAGAGGTCTCATTGAAATCAAGCACCCCAAAGGAAGCAAAAAACTACTACGTCCAAGTTGTTACTCCTGGGTAGTGCTAAAAGTAGTGAATGCTTTTAAAGGTCAAAGTAATAAAGTCATTAAAAAATGTGATAAAAAGTATGGTTTCCCATTGGAAAAATCTTTTGACCTGCAAATAACCTTGACCTTTGACCTAAACCTTAAGGTCAAGGGTATATCCGATTGTGAAATTTTCTGCTCTTTCTATTGCCGGGATCAAAAGTATGTCTTCCCATTTAAAAAAACTGACTTGACCTTAAAATGACATTGAAGGTCAAAGTCAAGGTCACATTTAAGGTCACCAATTGATTTCTCCTTCGAAACCCAACAACTTTTGTCTACAACTTTTTCTGAAATAATAAGATCCAATTAAGATATTTCGTTGTCTCAAAATAAAAAAAACACCCTGTATATTAAAAAGATATAAAAATAAAAATACTAAAATACATTAATAATAATACTAAAATATAAAAATCATAATAAAAATAACTATATTATAAAATCTTATCTGACAATACTATATTAGGTTCATGTAAATGGTGTTTAGTCTTTTTTAAAGAACTAAACATCATTTACATGAACTTAATATAGTGTTGTCAGATGAGATTTTTCATACAATGAACAAACAATTAAAATATTATAATACAATTTGACAATGTTAAAAGAGAAAGTTCTATTTTGCTATGGTATCACACCTATTTAAAACACTCAGCCAGCCAGGCTAAAGCCAGGGGTAACACAAGGGAATTGTCATAGTTAATCACATGGATAGTTATTCCTACAGAATGAATAGTGACTATTGCTTACATTTTGCCTTCTTTAATGATATTAGCTATCTTTAATACTTGAACCTTGTCCCATATAAAAACATTCTGGACATGGTCTAACTAGATATCAGCAACAACAACAAGTACTTGGACATAAAATTCCATATAAACTAATAGGAATAGTAGCTAAGTTTACCATTCCCACATAATGAATTAGAAAAGCAATTAACTAAAATCATTGCAAGAATGATTATAAATATTATCAGAAAATTTACAGTTTTTGAAGCTCTTTTACCAAAGATAACTATGAACATTTATTACTTCAAATGCAGGTATCCTACCATATAAATAGAACTTGTCACTACTATTCTTTATATATTTTTATTTGTGAATATTAGCTCTTATTGAATTGACTTATAATATTAAGAGAATTATGCCTTTTAATATGCAACAATTCATATTTCTACTTTAACAGATCATACTATGAATAAGAAAGAACAGAATGGAACCTTAGCTATGAATATGTCTACTATGTTTTTGATTTATAGTTTATCAGGGCTCGACAAACCCGGTAGCCAAGTAGCCAATTGCTACCAGAATTTCCATTTTGGCTACCGCTTACAAACAGGTGGTAGCTATTTGGCCACCAGCTAATGCAAACAGCTGATTCTAGGGACTCCGATATTGTAAAGAAGGCCGTAGTCCTAATTATATTTAAAATCTGAACCTTTAGGACAAATTTCTTCCCTGTATGCTTTAAATTTATCACAATATTGTTTAATGTTTTTATTATGATAGCCGAGCGCCTAAACGAATCGCTTTGTTTACATTTCGATCCCGACCGCCATGTTTTCTCCAAACTCTCTCTTATTGGCTGCCAGATTTCGTCTTCCGTAGCTGTCAAAGTGTACTTAAATATATTCATTTAAAAAAGAGATGATAAAATATATGCATATAATTTGATAAATTTCCTTTCAAAAAAAGAAAACAAAGAGGTTTACTCTTACAAGGAAATTAACTTGTTT
>AYEL01086091.1:0-38293 GCA_000484575.1 Olivierus martensii
TCAAGGTATATAGATATAAGGTAGAGCGACTTGGCTGTGCGAGAAACGGCTTCTGCGCATGACGTCACCATCGAGACACTTTCTCAGCTGCTACAGCTGGTGCCTATGTTGTTGAATTTAAAAACAAAACTTTACAGTTTAATATGAATTTATTAATAAAAAAAATTGCATTAAGAAATTTATTAACAAGTAAAGTATTAGATATATATACGAGAACAGCTATTTTCGTTGTAAAAAACAGTTTTCTATCCCGGAAACTTCCGCTCATATTGAGAGATTTACAGTTAACAACACATCATTCAACCTGCTATATATGTATTTTCTGCCTAATAGATAAATTATATACAACTTTATTATAGTGAAATTAAATCAACATTAATTGTGTAATGTAAGTTAAGTAGAATCTATATTTTACTAAGAAAATATTCAGAATCAGGAAGGTTTGTTTTCAAAATATAGCTTTTTTTATCAGTTATGAAAAATAATCCTAATCTAGCCAAACTTCCCCCAGCGGTTTATTTCTGAATTAACTGCCAAATTTAATAATTATTTTTAATTTACGCTATGGTGCCACCATCTGTCGGATTAATAATTATTAATTTAAAATTTAGGCTAAGAAGGTGGCACCATCTGTTAATTAATAATTGAACTTTAATTTTTTTTACTACTGGTAATTTCCCGAAATTAAAAATCTGCCTTGGCCTGGAATCGAACCAGGGACTTCGGGTTATCGTCCTGACGTCTTACCAGCTAGACTACCAAGGCACTGGCAGATCTTCAATTTTGGGATGTATATAATTTAGAATATTATCAGACTTATAATGGATTATGATTAGTTATGAAAAATATTAATAATAAAATTTTTCATTCATATAGATCTCATAATATAAATAGATTACTCATTAATTAAAAAACATATTCTCAGTATGATGTATATACCTACTATTATATTAACAGTACAAGTCATCCTTGACTTATGACCACTTATATTTATGATAATGATATCATCAGTAAATTCTGTAATTGGTCAATACAATTCATATGTATAATTGGATGTGATTTACATTGACCAATATAAATTGTATTTACTGATTCCATGCATGTGAATACCCTTCCATGTATCACATAATTGTACTGATGTACCAAAAGCATCTATTTTATGTTTAGTTCTTATAAGTTTGTATTTGTTTTGATAATATAATAAAGATCAGAAGTGAGAAATCCATAAATTTTGGACATTTCCAATTTCTGATTGCTTCAACTTATGACTTATGTTGTAAGTTTGAAATTCTTAATTGAAATTATATATAGTTTTCAACATATGACAGAATTCAGTTTGAATCTGATCATAAGTTGAGGACTATCTATATTTAATTTCCACTTAAAGTCAATATAGCATATATATATTTTTGTATTGAAAATCATAAATAAAAAATATATAATAATTAATTTTTACAATGACTAAAATATTTTTAATACTGATATACAGTGCCGGATCTAGATAATGTGGGGCCCGATTGGAACATTTTTCACTGGGCACCTCAAAACATGGCTTATATGTATAAACAAAATAAGTAACATTTATAAATAAAGACCCATTTTTGTCGGCTGAATTGGCTATGTGAAAATGCTTCGGCTTTCCACTCTGGAGGACCTGGGGTTTGAATCTCTAGTCCCAACCCTTGAATACATTTATCATGATCATGAAGTCGAGCCCTCCGTTGATCCTCATCGTTCCTAGCCAGGATTAGCAGTGAATCCACACCATATAGTCACATAGACTGAATGTAATGGTCGTTCCTATATAGCATGCAAATGCGATGTATTCTATATGCGGGAATTCTGCGTATTCACTGCACCTGTTAATGAAAAATGCTCAGAATTGTCATATATGGAGTACAGTCCATAGAATATTCCCAGGCCACATGTCGTCAACATCCATTATCGGCAAAAACCAATGAACAAAATCCATTTGTGCCTGCGAGTCTCACAATTTCAACTGTTGCATAATATGAATCTTGTAGGGGTACCAACATAAAATGGACCAATGCACTTTACAAACAGTAGACTTAAGGAAGGACAAATCATATGCCACCACATGAGCACTGGATAAAAAATTTTGACTTCATACTGTACTGTCAGCCACATCAATAGCAACTTCGTCAACGACTTCAATGGAAATCAGCCATTGACCCTTTCCTGGTGCCACACCCAAATCTGCATTTAATTTCAAACTTTTACTACAGTCTTCAAACTTTATAATTATGTTCTTTTACTTATTTTTAGACATGGGGTTCTTTTATTTTTAGACATGGGCCCTTTTCATATTCTTTTCAAATGACAATATTCTCTCAATAAAATATGTTAGTTATTTTACCAGAATATTGCTGCTATTTTGGTAAAATAACTTATATATTCTGCTATATATATTTCTGCTATTCTGGTATAACTAATAATGCACGGTCTTTCTTTTCCGAAAGCACGAATATAATCGCAGAATAGTTTGCTTGCAATGATATACTGACAATTTATATCTAATGCGGAGTTTCGTAATTTGTATACTTTTATTTGGAAAAATTTCACCTTGATGTGAAAATTTGAACAATTTTATTTTTCATCGAAAATAGCAACCGCGTGGCCTAATTAGCATATATTAGTTTCAATATAACATATTGATTAGAACTTACTCCAGATGTGATTAGGATCAATTAATTTATAACTACCCTGTACAAACTTGTACTCAAAATATTGAAATAGGGCTCAATGTAAAAAAAAGTAATTGAGTGTGTGGATGTTTTCAGTAATTGTAATCTTCAATAACTTCCTTTATTATATCGTACCATTTATAAGTTCCACGAATATTGAAAACAATATATATATTTTTAAATTCGTACCATTTATAAGTTCCACAAATATTGAAAACAATATATATATTTTTAAATATTTTTTCTTAATATAATATTTAATTACATAAACTTTGACAAACACAAGGCCCCTTCAAGCATGGGGCCTGATTGGGTTCAATCGGTGCAATCGGCTTAAATCCGGCACTGCTGATATATAAATAGTAGATCATAGTGATAATTTACTTTATTTTGAAGAGATAAAATGTATTTTTTCACTAAACTTAACCTTAATTTCATTTAAACTGGAAACGAAATTAAGGATATATACCTTTATATTGCATTATATAAAGGTATATGATGGTAATTATCATATTTTTTCTAAAACTTTAAAGTTTAACAATTAGATTCTTAGTTAACAATATGCATATTACTTTTTTTTATGAATATTTCATAGGTAATTAGATATTAAATATTGGTTTTAATTAGTATTTTGTTACATTATATTCAATGGTAAACTTAGCAGTTAATTTGAATTGTGTCTTTTGAAAATAATGAACATATCTTACAAAAGGATCTCATATGCTTTTTTAATTTTTTTATAATTCATTTTTTTTATAAAAATATCAAATCTTTTTTTAACAATGTTTAATTATTGTAATATATATATTTTTTCCAGATTTTTCTGTTTCAGTTATTAAGAGGCTTAGCATATTGTCATAGAAGAAGGATTCTCCATCGTGATTTAAAACCTCAAAATCTTTTAATTAATGATCGAGGAGAATTAAAACTTGCAGATTTTGGTAAATATTTTAATTATGCTTAAAAATAGAAAAATTTAAAAAATATTATGTGCTTGGCACTGCCTGGAAACAGTTTAAAAAATATATAACTTAAAGAAAAACTGGTTTTGATTCTCTATATCAGAGGTTGGCAAACTGCGGCTCGCGAGCCATTTGCGGCTCTTTGGTAAAATAGATGTGGCTAAAAAGCAAATCGGAAGCCAAATGTGGCTCTTTGAGTACCTACATGTGGCTCTGAAGTAAAATTGAAAATGAAAATAAAACTTTATAAAGTTTTAAAATAACATTTATAAAATTTTTAAAGAATTTTATTCACATAATAGTGATTTCATTTGTTTTATAGATCTAGCAAAATTTCGTGGCACTAAGATGTGCGAAGCATCATGCCTCGTGACACGCTTGTAAAGATAAACGAATCTTAAAGTTATACACATCTTAAACATAATTGAAACATCACACCTTGTGAAGTGTTGCCTCAGCGTGACGCTTTGTATATCCCCACGATATAGAAAGGGAGTGGAGGTGATGATTTAGAACATGGTAGGCAGCTCATTGCTCACACTGATTAAAACCAATGAGAACAATTTTTTGTGTTTTTTCTTCATTTAATAAAGATATAATTAATATAACTTGTTACCTTAAAATTTTCGTTATTTGTAAAAATATATTTATGGCTTGAATAATTTTAAATTGTTATGATGGACAGGTTTGGCTCTTCCATCTCATAAGTTTGCCAATCCCTGCTCTATATCATGCATATCAAACTCATTTTAATTCAAGGGTCATTTAATTAGCCTGTAAGATTGCCACAGGCCACATCACATTTAAATTTTTTTAAAAATACATTTTGGAGTAAGAATTCAGAAAGATATATATAAGATAATTAAACCATTATGTAATCAAATGAATATATTATAAAAATATATAATTACTACATAATTGCTTTTAATTATACATATATTTTTAATTTCGTTCCTCACTATCAATCTTTAATTTTCTATTAAGCATTAAAAGTCACAATTTCTGTACAAAAACAAAAGCTTTCTTTAAAATTTTATAAATTCAAATAACCATAATACTAACATTTTAAAAATAAGTTAATAACACAACAAATAAATCTTTAACAAACCCATTAGCGTGTTCTTTATACATGTCTTTCAAAGAAGGATTGTTTGGAACTTGATCATTGTATTTGTCTATCCAAAAAGATACTGGTTCTCATTTATGGCTTTTTGCTTTTTTGGTAAAAATTTCGCCCAAAACTATGTAGCCCTTGCAGAAAAGCATTTAGTTTGTGTCACCGATCTGTCCTTTAGAGAAGACCTTGAATTTAAGATCTTCTCTAAAGGAAGCCCAATTAGTCCTCCTAGGGTCTCTATAAGTAACCTGACTAGGTGCCATACCCTGTAAATTAAAGCATATATATCTGTGATCCGAAGAGGAAAGCTCACCAGACACATGCCAATTCTCAATTACATCAGAAATATTTTGAGTCTCTAACATTAGGTCAATGATCTCCCTTCTGTTAACAACAACAAAGGTAGGTTCATTACCCCTATTTAAAATGAAAAGGTTAGTATCATCAGAAACTCCAATAGGTACTCCCCCCTTTGGTTGATGTCTTTGCTACCCCAGACCACATGATGAGAATTAGCATCAACACCAACCAATAAATCAAAATGATTCTTTTGACAAAATTCCACCAAAGACTGAACTCAGGTGTTGGTGGAAGTTTGTCTTCGTCATAAGGGGAAATAAGCAGAGGAAATAATAAATTCTCTACTAACACCCTCCCTCATCAAGCTTCACCCAAATAGTGGTAAGATCCCTAGAACAGAAATCCCAGACAGGTGAAACACATATGTTATTCCTAATAAAAACACAAGTCAGAGGACCACTATCAGAAGTACAAGAAGTAAAACAAAACAATTCACCTTCCTTGCAGTGAAGCCCCCATATTTGGTCCTTATCACCCTTAGACCCATGACACTACAGGTGCCTAAAGTGGACAAAGATCCATGCCTTCCTCCATTGACTGGGCGTTGGAAGGTCCACTGGTACCCCCGGAAACCGATCCTTGTCGGCGAGCCTGACCAGTTCATGCCCCTTTGCAGGGGCAATCACTGAAGCTATCAGTCTCCCAGACTTGGAATTAGGATCTGAGAGCACCTTAAAGGTCCCTTGATCGACCCCAAAAAAAGTCTTAAAATTGGCCGCTTTGATGGCCTTGGCCGAAGCCAGATCAACCATCAAAATAAAACACTGTCCCTTAGCGTTCCTGCTACGACCCAAAACCCTCCAGTTCTCAGTCTTGAATTCTGGATTGAATGCTTGGAGTTGAGCCAAAAGTTGGTTCGCGTCCCGCATATGAGTGTCCACGGTGCGATAAGCAAATTTCTCAGGCTTGGGTAGCTTTTTCACAGGAATAACCCTTAAGCGAATCCCCTGCCCAAGAGTACACCCATCTAAAAATTGGGTGAGCCACTGACAGGTGAACTCATTCATACAAGTATAAATGAATGCACCATTATCCAAGGTATAGCACTTGAGCAAAGGTAAAGGATCCCTGAAGGGATCCCATCCACAGTGCTCAAGATCTTCCCCAAAAGAAAATCAACCTTGTCAGCCACCATATTGGAGTCTGGATAGCCCTCCTTAATGATGGCCAGCTGAAGTGAAGTCAATACTTCAGCATATGATCCACGCTGAGAGCTCTGGGATTTTTTAGCAGGCCTCCCTTCCCAAGAAGAGGGGTTAAAAACTGCAGATCTGGTCCTCTTGCTGGCATCAGGGGGTATTGACAGGAGAATCATTTAGTTAAGAAGTGCTGCCCGGTAGCTGAGAACCACCAGTACCAGCAGCTTCCTCCTAACCCTCCTCCGCTTTTGCCTAGCAGCTCCAGACAAACAGGTCTTTTGTGGACTAGGTTTACTCCCAGATTCAATATGAACTCTAGGAGACTGCTCCACCGCCCACTGCCCTGGGGCATGCCGGTAGCCCCAGCTCCCTCAGATGAGGTACCAGGACTATCAATCCCGCAGCGGGGTGGAGAAGCAGTCCCCTCAGAAAAAGTTTTATCAGTTTAGAATTCATAATAAAAGGACTAACTCGAGGAAACACAAAAAGTCACCACCCGGTTATCCTCCAATACGAGTGGAAGGCTAAATACGACAAAGTTTCGCCAGGTGCCTTGAAGGGATCGTTAGAGACACTGAATCTTTTATTACTCCAGTACCACTCAGCTCTCAGCACGATACCTTATACTTTAGTTTGGATAGGGCACTCTCTTAGTCTGACCCTTACCTTCGACCTGTCTGCCATGGGAGAACCAGTAGCAAAGCTACCGCTGGCATAGCTCTTTATGTGTGCCATGGATTTACACACATGTCCTCAGTTAGATTCTTCTTCATATTGCTTCAATAGCCCAATCAGTGGTACAATGTGGCAGCATCTTTTTTTGTGATATCTCACAATCCGTAGATGATATTAAAAAACTTTCTAAACAAAAGTTATTTGGTTTTCACAGTTCTATCCAATTATGCCCAAATCTGAATGCATTTTCGTTGGAGATTTGAAAGTTAACACGTTGTGTCCCTATTTCTAATGGGCCCACAAAATTTTTATTGTGTCCATTTGATTCTCCAGATATACATTGGTCATCAAAATTTTTCTCCCTACTTCCCCTCTCATTGCATTTCCAAGAAGAAAGGATGGTACGGGTAGTAAGATACACCCTGTATATTAATATAACAACAATAATGCATATTAATAAATATATAATTAATAAATATTATAATATTAATTATGCTTGTAAACAGGAATCCTGAAATAATAAAAATAAAAAATTCTCAAGAATTGGGAATGAAATTTTCTTATAAATCTCGAGATTTAGCTAAAGTCATATTTAGGGAGTTTTTATTTTAATATTTTTTAAGATAACATTAATTTTTATTTGAAATCTTGCTTGAGTATATGCCATTAAAAATTATTATTATTATTATTATTATAGGTTTAGCCAGAGCAAAGTCAGTGCCAACAAAAACATATTCCAATGAAGTTGTAACATTATGGTAAGTATATTTAAAATAATCAAATAATTTTTTGTTTAAATATATGTGTATTACTGATTTTTGTAAATAATTAAATAACTGGTTTATTTAGTGATTTTTTTTTAGATCAATCATTGTTATACAATTATGAACAAATCAAAAATTTTATAAATTCAACAATTTAGACAAAAGATGGCATTACATGTAGTTTATATTTTGATCAAATTTAATCATTTGGGCCACAATGATGTCATCATGATGTAATATAGCATAATGTCATTATGTCATGATGATGATGTCATCCTGGCCTAATACTCTAGTTAAATATACATTAAAATTGGACACAAAAGTCAATGGATTCCAAATGCTATAATTAATAAATTATATGGCAAAATAATTTCATTCCATGTAAGCTTGTTGATGACATCATTGTGACATAATATTGATAAATGATTACTCGATTTTATAGTTTAATAAATTCAGAAAGACCAAATAATTTCTACAAGTTGTAATTCAATTAGTCTGATGATGATACTATATAACATTTCAATAAACATGAAGTTTGAACTAACAAATAAAATCAATGCGTGAAATAATTTTTAAGTTAATAATAAAACTTTCTTGGGCAATTCAATGATGATTAGTAAAGTGATCAATTTTTGTAGAAATAGTGCACAGTATCACAATATTACAAATTTCAGTTTTCCTCTAGTAAATTTTTTTCAAATCGAAGGGCATAAAGATGTATAGACTCATAAGTTTTTGAACTTCTGAAAATTAACTGAGACTACGGAAGAAATCAACATGCAAATAATCAAAACTAAGTTTTTCCTAATATATTATTTATGTTTTCTATGGAATTGTATTTAAGTTTGACAATTGCAAAAAAATCATGCCAAATTTGACAATTATAGTTTCTGTTGTTTAGGAGATTATTCAAATATACTATATATGCTTTCAAACTATATCCAGGCAATGCCAGACACACTTTGCTAGTATTAATTTAATTTAGGAGGTTATTTGAGTTCTATATTAATGTTTTAATTTATCAATTTTTACATAAAGAAACAGTAATTGAATTTTATATTAACAGAAATTGTTATATATTTTCTAACAGTTTTAAATAATGATAATTGTACATTTAAAAATAGTAATTGTATGTTTTATTTATAATTATCAAGTTGTTATGAATTGTTTTTAATCAAAGTTTGCTTAAAATTTTTGTATTGTATTGTATATTTTTTAATTTATTATTCAAATGTGTTATTCATTGTTACTTTTTCGTATGCAATAAATGATGTTTGTAGATTAAAAGTACTTTTATTAAACTTTTCTTGCATTATATAGCTTTACTTACACTTCCTTTTGTTATATTTTATATATCAGTTGCATTATATTGTATATTGAAGAGTTGTATATTGTATATATAATGCACTTGATTTATATATTTTCAGTCATATTTATACAGTATCCAATATGTAAATATTTACAAAATATTAATATAATGTACATACACATAAATTGTAAATAACCATATATTTATATAGTTAAATATATCCACATATTTAAAAAAAAGAAAAAAATTGAAAGAATTAGTATGATCTTTCTTAGAAAAGATTGTGCAGTTGACATGAAGATGCAACAGTAACACAGTGTTATTGAGCTGGTAGATTTTATGATTCAGCAAAAAATTCTAATTTTCGACTATCCTATGTATTAACTGATTCCCCCTTCTTCAAAAATTTTAAAAACTAAAACTGATTGAGCAAACATAAATATTAATCTTTAAGTCTTTTAGCAATCAAATTAGCATGAGAAATGTTTTCAATATATTTGTATGTATTAGAAGCTAAGATAAGATATAAAGTGTATTGAAAATGTTTCCTGATGATGAAAGTATTTTATTGTTTAGCATTATTATTACAAATATTAACCTTTATTATTTAATTAAAAAACAATCAAAATTTTTCATTTCATGTTATTAAATCAATACTTGTTTATATATTAATATTTAGCTATAGTAATGCCATGAATTAATTTAAATTTGGAAATATATCAATTAAATTTGTCATTATATTTTGTTTCATTCACTTCTGTTTTTGAATAAAAAGAATATGCAGTTTCAAAACAGTATATGAATGTATTAATAGAGCAACATAGATAACAAACTTTAATATTTGTTCTAATAGATATTTTTAACAATTAAAATATAAAAGAAGGCAGCTAAAATTTAAAGGGAAAATGATAATTTACAGATTTTATATAAGTACTGTTAAGTTTTAGATTACTGTTAACAATTTTTTTTTTTTTAATTTTTTCAATTAATTGAATAAATCCTTTTCATTTCAATTTTGGATATATAGTAAAAATTTATAAATATACATTAAAACAAAAAATATTTTATTGAATCACTAAAATATCTGTATTATACTTATGTATATTACTTTATTATGCATTATTTTGAAATATTTTAAAATTATTACTAATATATAGTAAAAATTGATAAGGATTTGAAAACACTTTATTAATTTGAAATTTATATTACAGTATTCTGAAATTTTTTTCTGTTGCAATTTTACTATATATTTTATTTCATAAATATTTTAAATTTTAGGTATCGTCCACCTGATGTTTTGTTAGGTTCTACAGATTACACAACTTCTATAGATGTCTGGTAAGTTATTATTATAAAAACAGAAATTCTTTATTTAGAACATTTTAAGTCATTCAGTGAAAAATTTATAATAATTAAAATTTTCACTATCAACATCATTAAATATTTGAATTTCAGAGTTAATGTACTTTTTATTGAGTTTATATTAAGTCAAAAAGAAAAAATACTTTAAACATTGGTAATTTTATAATTATCAATATTTAAATATAATATGCCTTATAAATTTTTCATAGTTAAGTATATTCAAAACTTTTATTTACTATCAATTAAGTGCTAATTAATTACATTAATAATTAGTTAGATGCTAAATACTAGCATCTAACTAATCGATACTCATATTATCGATATTAAATATGTTTATTAGTGGCAATTTAAATTAAATAAATATAGACTAATATGAGTATCTTTGATTATTTAAATATAAACATATTTAATATCGATAATTTAACTAAAGATTCTTTATCTAAAGATAAGTCAAAAACATCAGAAATGTTTTAATATTGATAATTTAACTAAAGATTCTTTATCTTCTTTAAGATAGAATAAGTTAATAGAAAACACAAGCTTTATATAGGAAAGTTTCATTTTAAACAGTTATTAGCTTTTGGCCTTCCATAAGGCTATTATTGATTATATAGTTATAATTAGAAGACCATTAGTAAATATATGATATGTTCAGTTTTTAATTACAAAATAAAAATATTGGATCAATATTCAGAGAATAATAATCATTATAAAATATATTTTAAAAATCTAAGGTTGATATATAGACAATTATTATTTACAATAAAGTAAAAATACATATAAAATAGCATATAATAAAAATGAAATAAGAATAAAAAATGAGATTATAATAAAAGATAAAATACTGACAATGAATAAAAATAATATATTAAATGTTACTTAATTAGAGATAAAGTATGAAAATAAAATGAGAAATGACATCATACATGAGCACCAATATATCTTATAAAAACCACACCCAAGGAATAGGTATATGGGAATTTTTTATTAATCTATAGATCATAAATATGACAAGGAGCATGCACCAAAACAGACTTTTAAGAAAAGATTAATGGAATATCAATTGGACTTTAAATATTGAAAAACAACTATTGAACTTGATATCAAATCAATAGAATAATATATATTGACAGATTGGGCAAACAGTAAAATAATCAAAACACACAAAAGGATGTCCTGGCCACATTTTTAAAAGTTACATGGATTAATGAAAAGTTTAAAAAGTCATCCATGACCAATAAAAATATCTTGTATGATGTATCTATTCGTTGTGGTGTTTATAAGATATATTTATGCTTGTGCATGACATCATTTCCTGTTTTATCTTGAACTTATGCCATCACTTATTTTATTTTCATACTTAATATTTTAATATGTAATCTCATTTTTTATTTTTATTATATATATATATATATTTAATTTAAATTTTTATTATTATTTAAAATAAAAATAAAAAAAATTCTCTCTTTTGAAATATTAAAAAAAAATCTTAAATACTTAGATCATCAAGTTGCAAAAACAAATGAAATTCCACTGATACTTTGTTCAGTATTACAAAGTGTAATCACTTATATGATTAACAACCTATATAATAAACAAATGATATTATATTAATAAAGATTTTTCTTCTTTCTATATTTTATTTTATTATTCACTTTTTATTTAAATTGTTATTTTTGTATTAAGACCTGATATCTGAATAACTTGAAATCAAAAATCTTTGGTCCCAAGCTTTCTGAATAATTAATTCTATACCATATTTAATATAAGCAAATCGTAAAACACATGCCAATGTACTGTACATCATATCTCATCTTACCTAAACAAATTATTCCAAAAACTTTATGTAAGCTAAGTTTTTATAAAAGTCAAATATAAATGCATAAATGTAATATACAATACATTAATATTTGTTTAATAACATAAACATACAATATACTTTGTAAAATACAATAACACTATATAGATAATCTCCAACTTATGTAAAATATCATGAAACAGCCCACTTACATAAGTCTAAACATATATATCTCAAAGCATACTCTATAATAGTACTAAAATAGTAACAACCTATACTGTGTCACAAAGACAACATTAAAAATACTGGTGGTTATATTAAAAAACAGTGCTGGATCTAAATATTTTATCACCTGAGGTAACATTAGAAAATGGTACCCTTTCTCTTCATTTGTGCACATTAATGCATAAACATATGTAATACTTTGAAACTGGGAATATAATGACATCAGAAACATAGTCGCTGAGAAACATACAAAAAAACTTTTTTCATTTTCTCAAAGCAGCAGTTAACAAAATATTGCGGAAAAAACATAGATATAATAGATATAATAAAAATAAACTCTAAAATATAATTCATATTTATTATATTAAATAATTTTTTGCTTTCTATGAGGCAAAATCATTAATAATTGTTTATCAATTAATCAATTTAATTGGCATTGGTTTCTCTCTCACTTGATAAGTATTATCTGTTAGGAAAATACACCATTATATCTTTCATGCTGTAGAGTCAGTCTACAAACATTGTTAAGATAAATATAATTAAGCTTGTATGTGAAATTGCAACTGCATTTTTGTGCTCCCTCGTAAATTTTGCCTGAGGCGACTGCCTCACTGACCTCACCCTAGATCTGGCATTGTTAAAGGATAAGCACTTAAGTTGCTTAGACCACTTATCTTGCACTTAAGTCACAAGATAGTAAGCAACTACTTTATTATCTTGGAACATCCAGATTCAATTCCAAGTCCTAAACCTTCAGTTTTTCAGAAGAGGTTCTAGTCTGATTCTAGTTTGTTAACTAAAACTAACCTAATAAGTTCATAAAACACACTGCATATATTATAAATGATGAAATTAAGAGAAAAATGCTTGCATCTCTGCATTATAGCTTTATCCACTACAATTAGTAAATTTTTGATTTTAGCCAGAGAATCTTTATGTAAGTATGAATCTTATATTTGTCGGATCTACATAAGTCAAGGATTGCCAGTATTTTATTATTATTGTATATGATTAATGGCAAATTGAATATACAAAATTGTATAGCTATGGTTTTGAAATGCAATTTACATTTTCTTGTAAGCATTTATTCTCTCCAATTAGTGTAATTACTACAAAATTTCTTGAATTATATATTAGATGCTTTTAAAATTGAAAAATACACAATTTGTAAAAACCTGACATGATCAATAAATGTATGTGCAAAATTTGTTAATATATTGTAAAACAATTTGTAAAATACACTACTTTGAACTGTCATCTGAAAATACTTTTAAATGTTTAATATTATGGCAAATGGGTTCTTTTTTTTTATAAAATATAAATATTACATTCATTTACTTCCAAAAGTGTTTTTAATTAAATAATTTTGTTTCATTCACCATTTCATTACACTGAAATATATATAATTAGATAATTGAATTCTTCAAAATAATTTTTTTAAATAATCAACTTATATTTAAATTAATTAATATTTTCTAACTAAAGATGATTAAAATTTTGGGTTGGTTTATACTTGACTCAAAATTTTAATGTATAATAGTATTTCCAACAATATATATTTTTTAATAATCATGTATGATTATTTTCTTTAAAATATTCATAGTTGAAAAAACTGAGCAAATATTTGGATTTTATAAAATTTCTATATAATGTTGAGCTATTAAAAATGCCTATTAGAATATGTATATAATGCCAAATTTATAAATTGGTAAATTGTGCATTACATCAGATGAAATATGGCTATACCATATTTTGCCTATTTCTAGTAAGAAAAGTTTATTGCATTTTTAAAATATATATGGAAAGGTATTTCGAATTTTTTTGGACATTTTATTAAAATAACTTTTTATATAAAAATCTCTAGGATTTAAATATGAATATTTGTAGAAATGGTAATAAGCATTATATTATTATTTCTTTTAATCATTAAAGAGACTGAAAAACACTAATTGTATATAAATACCAAAAACAACATTCCTTTCTGCCTCTATTTTTTTTATTTTAAAGTTGTCATATGGATTTAATTGAAACTGTTTATTTTATTATATTATAACAAAACAGTATATTGTACTGTTTTACTTTTTTTCCCTTTGAACTAAAATAGCTGGATATAAATAGAAAAAAAAACTATCTTAATATAATTTTATTTACAATATCTTTTGAACTATAAAAACTATAATATAACAACAAATTTGAAATATTTAAAATTCTCCTCCGTCTGTTAAAAATATATAATAGCAATTTTCTTTTACTCATAATATTCCAATAAAATTGAAAAAATTATCTATATCATGCTTTTTGTAATACAATTTTCAATATAATGCTTGCAAATAATTATCATGTTGCCACTTGTTAGTTGATAAGAAACATTATATATACATTTCATCTCTCTATTAACAAGAAATTTTTTTTTTTCTAAATTAGAAATAATGAATATAAATTTCTTCAAATGTAGATGAAATTTATTGAATATAATTAAACTATGTCAGCAAAAATATAATAATTTAAACAGATAACTGTATTACACAATTAAAATTTATTTGAATAAATTCATCAAATTTATATAGCAGAAATGAATGAAATTATTATATAGCAAAATATATCATGTAATTACAGCTTAATTGGATTATTTGGGTTGCAGATTAACCAGAGTTAATCTACAAGTAAGATGACCAATTTCTTCTAGGGCTAATCTGGGACACATTCTTACCAGTTCTTACCAGACTTGTCACAATGCAGAACACATCTTAGTTTGACATTCAGTCTCTGTATATATGTTTTTGCATTTCCTATCTGCTCTGCTCAATACCAAATTTTTTTGTATATATTACACAGTATGCTCTGTTTTTGTTGTTTATCTTTCTAATCACATTTAATGATTAATGTGTGTTTTTTCATTTGTTATTAAAATAAGACATTCAACCTTATTTTTTAATGATGTCTGAGTTTTATTTAGTATATTGCAATCATTATCACTTTCATTATCTGTATTGCAAAATATGGTCACAACTTACAGGATTTACAATGTTAAAACTAATTTTTAGTTGATTTTTATCTCAATATAAATTTTTTTTTATCTTTATTTATTGGACACTTTCCAATTAGTGGTGATTACTAAGTGACAGGACTATGACTAGTCCCTCCACAGGGATGGGTATGCCACAGGCTACTATCCCTATGGAGGAGCTAGCCAGACTGTAGAGAATGGGGATTGACTGACCAACCCCCAATCCCATGAAAGGAATTTGAGGTGGTAAGACTCGAGAATTGAACCTAGGTGTTCAAGAGTGGAAAGCTGAAGCATTTCCACATGGAAATCTGCCTGACCAATATAAAGTTCATTACCGGTATCTAAAAATAGAGTCAAAGACAGCATTTGCAGGCCCATGATGATGATGCTCTAAATTTCAACCATGATACAATAATAAGCAATCTGTAAAATTGTGAGACCATGATATAACAATAAGCAATCTATTAAATTGTGAATTACTACTTGTTGAATTTGTGAAATTGTGGGATTTTTATGGTGTATACATTTGACACCAAAAACAACATTCCTTTCTGTGTCTATTTTTTTATTTTAAAGTTGTCATATGGATGTTACATTTCCCTTTTCACACTTTGAAGAAAACCAGAACTTCAGGTTTCCTGGGTAGTGTTTGCTTGAGATGTGGGACTTATTCAGATATTTATTTTTGAATAAATATCTGAAAAATTTTTATAGAATTCTTCCTCAGATTCATTACTTTATTATATCTTAGATAATTGACAATCAAAATTAGAATCAACTTAAAATTATAAATATTGCAATAATTTCTTGCTACAAATGAAAATATATATATATTTTTTTTTAAATAAATAACTGAATATTTGAATGTGTATATTTATATGCAATTTATTTATTTTTTTTGAGTACTTTTGAAAAATTATCCAGGAGATATTAATTTCCTGACTATCCCAGTTAATTGGTATTCTATTGTATTATGTTATAATTCTTCATGTAGTTTATAAATATCATAGAATCTTAATATATTTGACTGTAAAAATTATATTTTGAAGTTAATGAGAATTATGAGAATTTAACAAAATCATGTAATAATAATTTATTATAATATTATGTAATTACTTAAAGTAATTTTTGATGATAAAAATTAATTTTCAGCAAAACAAAATACTAGTACATATTTCAGAAATTTTTACATGCATATATAGTAATATATATCCATTAAAATTTATTGAAGAAAATGATCAAAGATTAACATGAAAAAATGTTTTGAATAAAATGTATTGATTAGAAAAATATTACATATAATAAAATTATATCAAATAATTTAAAATAAAAATAATTTACAGATTCAAGTCGAAATCCATCAGTTATAGTCAATACTCCAATTCTATTTGTTACTAAATGGATAGATTATTCTAATAAGTATGGATTTGGCTATCAACTTTCTGATTTAAGTGTTGGTGTCTTGTTCAATGATTCTACAAAAATAATTTTATCATCAGATCAGCTGTAAGTTTTGTAAATTAAAAGTTTATATTTGGTTAATAAACTTATATTGATATTTATTTATTAAAGATTTAATTTTGTGATAAGTTAATTATTCTTAATTTTTAAAGCACAAAACATTTTTTTACATTTTAATTATCACTATTAACTTTAAATCTTAATAAACAATAATAATAAATTTATAATTTTTTTTTTTAAATAAATAACTGAATATTTGAATGTGTTTATATGCAATTTATTTATTTTTTTTGAGTACTTTTGCAAAATTATCCAGGAGATATTAATTTCCTGACTATCCCAGTTAATTGGTATTCTATTGTATATTTCACTGTATATATTTATATACACACAGTTGATTCCACTTAATTGGGGCAGCTGTTTTTTTTGGGCCAAATCTCAAAGAACAGAAACCAAACTAATCAACTAATACACAATTTAAATGCTTAATTGGAACAGTAGCAGAAAAGGAATTTAGCAATTTTTGACATATTTTAGGGATTTTTGGAAGTAATGTCAACGCTATGTACACTAATATTTGGCAATACTAGAGTGATGCAAATCAGTTATCTATAATTCTGCATCTGGCAAGTATGCGTCTGCTTAAGAGTTTACCATTACTGTACCTAGCAATATTCATTTACAGTGTCGCTTTTATTTAAAATTTTTAAATCTTTGCCAAGATGCCAAGAAATGATTTTACACTTTCAAGTAAAATTGTTTTGCTGGATAAAATTAAAAGCCAGCCATTTAATACAAGCTGATATAACTGGTGTACCAAAATCAAAAGACAAAAGAATGACTACACTTGATGCATTTTTACAGAATTAAAATTTGAAATTGTAAAATTTATCATGTATGTATTTATTTTTTCCTCTCTATTTATAATATAAATATTTTCTGTATTTTGGTTTAATAAAACATTAAAATAGGTACCTAATTATTATTTTTTTACCTATTTATTTATATACCTACTTATTACATATTTTATTTTAGAATTTATTATTAGTTTGTTTAATTGGGGCAGCTGTTTAATTGTGCCAAAATGGATTAGTCCCCCAATTAAGTGGAATTGATTGTATGTATATATATAATATATATATAAGATTATGAAGTATTAAGCATTACAGAAAAACAAAATCTTTATTCTTTTTATAAATGAATATGAAAAAATATAAATAGAAAAACATATAAAGGAATTAACTTATTTGCTTTTTTTATATTTAAAAATTTAGAATATAATTTTTAGATTATTAGTTTTCAAATACAAACTTTCAGCAGTTACTCAAATGTTTTCACAGGTCATAACTTGATAACCAAAAAATAAAAGATATCAATATTTAATGATAAAGCAAACATTGACATGTGAATAATGCTTGAATTAATGTGAATAGTTAATTATTTGCTTTTAAAAAACTATCAATACACTTAAAACTTCAATATTAAGTAGTAAAACATTTTTCAAAACAATAATTAAAAAGGATATCATTTCAAAATAATAAATCAAATATTGAAAATCTTATTTTACAAAAACAACTGTGACACAGGCTTAAATTTAAAGATGATATATTTATTTACTAAATACTTTTTTTTTTAGATATTCAAGAGAAGAATCCTTTACAACACTCAATATAGATATTCGAAATCATAGTAATCTTCTTGATTCTTTAGAACAGTATGTAAAAGGTGATCTTTTAGAAGGGGCAAATGCATATCATTGCGAGAAATGTAATAAAAAGGTAAATTAAATTTTATTTTCTATGATGATAAGATGCCATTAATATTATATTTGAATTAAATAATGAATTAATTCTTTAATTGCAGTATGAATTTTTGATTAATCATATGTATTTTCCCTAAAATATAACTATTGAAATTTTAAGTTTTTCTTACATATTTTTTACACATGCAGGACAAGTGCAGTTAATAAAACCTTACAGTACACTGCATATATGAAAACCATACTAATCAAACTAAAAAACCAATGGGAATAATTATAATGTATCTTGGAAAATATCAAAATTATAAGCATGTATTTTTTTTCCTCTCACAAAATATATCTATATTGCATTACATGTACTTTAAATCATTGAGAAATATGTATAGGTATTTAACATTTTCCGCTCCACCAACTAAGCTCCTTAGACACGCATGCTCTGTCTTGCACTCTATAACTCGGCAGCCAAGACAAAATTTAAAACCCAATAACTTCATTATTTATGCCTAAATCGAGAAAAAATGGTTAAAATATTAAATTCTATCATATTTTTCATATTTCTATCGTATTTCTCAAAAATTTGATTTTACCTTGATATTTTAATAAATTTTAAATTAACCCTTTAATTTGAACTCAATCCGAATCAGTTAACACATTTATGATCTTTGGACCTCCAAAATTCAAGAACAGTTTGTCCGAATTTGTCTGAATTCACAATCATGTTCCACATTTCCTTCAGATTTTATCTACTTCTTTTTTACAGATATCTTGATCCAATAAATTATAATTTAGGAAAGTTTGGCCCCTTGTAATTAATACGATTTTAGCGCTTTTTCACACACAAAATTCGATAAATTAGTTTTATTTAAAAATATATAAATTTCTACTTATCAGAGAAACAAAGCAACCTATGCCATGCTTGACGATTGACACGGAAGTCGGCGTGAAATATCTAACGGTTTTCTAAATCAGCTGATTGTTTGTTTACATTAGTTATATATAACATAAAAATTTAAACAATAAAGTAATTTTTGTGTTATCTGCAGTCGAAACAACTAACTAGTAGACCAGGGGTGCATAATTATTGTCAAACAGCATCCATCCAAGGTCAATTCATGTCCTTAGACTAGGGGCTAGTTAACTTATGTTAACTATTTCTTCATGGCTTGTTTTGTTCAGAGGAGATATGGTTATCTAAAAATATCAATAATTTCATTAGATGCCTCAGATTTCATATTAAAAAAAATCATATTTTCCACAATCTCATATATGGAACAAAAAGTTTTGAAAAAATAAACTCCAAAAAAATACATTGTTAGAGAGTAAAATACTATATAAAATTCGAAAATTTCAAAAGATTTGGTCAAAAATTTAAGTGAGATCATAATTTAAATTTTTGCATATTAATTAGGTTTAATTTTAATTACTAGCTGGCATGTAATTATAAGTGCAAATTGACATGTGCAGCATTATTTATAATAATAAATCAATTGTTTGAAATAAAGTTTTATTCATATCTTATCCTTTTGTATCAAATCAGATTGATCTTATTTGCATAAACTGTTAAGATTATATGATAAACAAGAGCATGGTCAGAAATTATTTTTAAACAGATTGCAAACATTTTTTATATATACATTTCATCATAAAAGTTTATAAAAGTTAAATTAAGACTGTACTTAATGGTTAAACAGCTTTATTTTAAAATATAGTGGGTCCTCTTTTAGTGTTGGGTTAGGTTCCTGAAAATCATTACATTAACCAAAACCAGAAAACCCATAGGTTTAATGTTATAAGTCAGGGTTACATTCCTAGAATGCTTTCTTCCAGATGCTAGAATTGATATTACTGAATAATTTTCATCATTAGTTATTACTATATTTTTCAATAATGGAATGAAATAAATGAAAAACATGATTTGAGTATAAATTTTAATTGTAAAATGTTACATAGCTTAGAATTTATAGATATTATGTCCATGATTAGTTTTTCTTAACATCACTTCTCAATCATTTGTTAATAATAGTGCAATTGCTATCACTTATCAGTTATACTCAATGAGACCAGCTAGACTGTAGAGGATATGAATAGACATGCTGGGTTCAGACTTTTAAATAATTTTTCCAAAATGAGATTTGATCCTGTGTCTTCTTGTTGAAATGTCAAAACATTTCCATGCAGTGAATTTGATTAATTGACTTATTGCAGTATAATTTAATATGGGTATTCTTAAAAAAAATAGTGTATACTTGAATTAGCACTCTTATAAGATATACAGGGTGCGCCAGCTAAATCCAGACAAATTTTTGAATTTCCCGCCATATTTGACGTCAGCGCTACGATGCTGCTGACGTTTTAGTAAGCCAGGTACATTTCATCATAAAAGTTTATAAAAGTTAAATTAAGATTGTACTTAATGGTTAAACAGCTTTATTTTAAAATATAGTGGGTCCTCTTTTAGTGTTGGGCTTTATTCTTTTACTAGTCTTAAATTTTTGCAATATATTATATTATATTATGAACATTATTCTCTGTACTTTGATACAATATTTTTTTCTTTTGTAGTTAGAAACTGAACACATCATATATCTGTTAATGGTCTTTTAGTTTATAATTATATAGCTGATGATGGCCTTATGGAAGACCAAAATGTTGTTGTTTAAAATAGAACTGCCTATGCAGAGATGTTTTTTGTTTAACTAATGATATTTTCATCTTTAATTAATATGATTTGATGGTATTATAGAAATTTATTATTATTAAAGTTATTGAACTGTGCTCAATAGTTAAAAGAGTAGAGATGTATTGAATATTAAGTAATTTTTGTCCTATAGGAGTAAATAATAAAAATCAAATATATGAAAAATTGATCAATACTATACCTGAAGACAGCATCAGAAGGCAGTATTGGTCTATTGGAGAGCCAAAGTTCATTTATATCACTATGCTGATGATATAGTCCACTAAATTCTTCGCAATCTTACAGTAGATTGCCATAAAATAATGACAATTTTGACAAATAAGCTATAAGCTTCAAATAAAATTACAATATCAACATAATTTTAACATTTAATAAATTATCTGCTTGTCTATAATATATACAATGATCAAATGCACAATAATAATCTGCACATTCCAATCAATTCTAGCCATGATTCTGTGTTCTAAATTGGCATAGAGTTGTAATTTTAAGTCATTCTCAAAAGGTTGCATGATTAGCCATCAAACAAAGTAAATTGAATTGAATGTTTATTCAAAATTGAAAACTGTAAACCCAGAGGCATGACTACATAAAAATAATAGCATCAGTAAGAACAATGTTTAACTTTTACATCAAAATTGACTGTTCCGTGCACATTAATACTGTCAGAAAAGTTGGCAATATGCCACTTCCATAGACTCAATACTGCCTTCTGATACTGCCGTCTGTTGTCAAATATAGATCTCTATATTAAATTAGTCAATACAATTTACAAGTGTTAAATATAGTGCTGCTTATATTTAAACTGCAAGAAAATTTTTTTTATTTAAATTATAGAAAATCTCTGAAACTTGTGGTTGAAAAATTTTAGTTCTGTGAATAATTTTACATTGCAATACTTACTCTATTTTTGTTACAAAGAAACCTAAATCAGCATACATAATTGGATGAACTGTTTAATTCTGAGAACAATATAAAATCCAATAATTTAAAAAATAATGAAATAATAAAAAATAAATTAGAAGAAAGAATATAATTAACTTTCATTTCCTATTTATATTATTAATGTTTTTTTTTAATATTGGAAATTATAATAATAGCATTAAAACAGATAAAAATCATTCTATAAAAATGTAGAACTTTAAAATGCTAACAGAATTTTCTTTGGTTTTGTTATACAAAGTTGCAAATTTTTTGAATTTGGTTGATTTGCATTCAAGCTCATTTACATAGAACTATCAGATAGTTTCTATTTTTCTGCTTGTAGAAAATTACTAACAATTAAGTTATCCATCTTTATGATTATAATAATTTAGTAATACTGAACCTAATGAAATACAATTCTTCAATATTCTCAGGATCCTGCTTGGCCATATCTTCTAGCAAAAATATTCCAAAATAATTACTGTTCTAATACTAAGTACAATGAACAACTGGAACTTCATGATTGTTAACAAAATCGCTTATTTATGGAATTAAAAATGACAAAAGTTAGTATATATTTAACTATAAATGGAAAAAATACCAAAACAAATAAAGTAATAAAAAAAATAATTTATTAAATCCAAAAACATTCACAAAGTGTTACTAAGCTTTATTGAAAACAATAATAAAGCAGTAAACAAGTTAATAAAATATATCTTATTTAATTACCAAAAATTCAAAAATAGCAATAAAGTTATCAAACAATAATCCAAATATCAAGGAAATCTTAAATTAACTAAACTACTAAACCTCCACTCACACTACAAAAAAATACTTAACTGGTCAATTGACAGTTCAACAATACTGCCTAAGCCAAATGTCACTTTTGATTCACACCATTTCAAAGTTTTTTGAAATGGTGTGAATCAAATATCTTAGAAACAATTGCTTGCTTGATTTGCATTCAAACTCATTTACATAGAGCTACCAAATAGTTTCTATTTTTCCACTCACAGAATATTACCAAAAATCAAGTCATTCATCTTTATAATTATAATAATTTTACGTTATATTTACAATGTTTACAATTCCATCAAAATGAGACAATTCTGTAACTCTGTTATGAGATCCCAGTTCTGCAGTAATGCTGTTCAAATTGAATGATATCATGATACACATTCTTGAAGGTGAAACCATTTCATTTTTTACCACCATTTTTAAAAGATTACATCAGGAGTGTAAATATCTTATCTTTAACTAAAATAAAATACCTAATAAATAATATAATAGAAAATAAGTAGAAATAAAGGAAAGATTATTTAGGTTCGATTCTTCGTACTCATATAACATATAATTAGATATACTGAAACTAAAAGAAACTTGGGAAAGCTCAAGCTACCTAAGCGTTTTTCATAAATATTAAATATTTATTAACTGTGTGCTCAAAATCAGGGCTGGGGTGTCGGCAGGAAAATGTGCCAACATTGACACCTACATTTTTTATTTTGCTAACACCAACACCGACTCCTCTGACAGTAAACACACACACACACACAAATGCTACTGATCATTTAGAACACATCTTTATTCAATATTTATTACTGAAAAAATTATTTATTCATCTGAAAAAGGAATATAATTATTCATTGGTTTTAAATTTAAAAAATGTATTAAATTAGGAGCAATGAGAAAGTTATTGTTGACACTGACTCCTCCTAAAACTGCCAACACTGGCACTGACTCCCAAGCCCTACTCAAAATTCCTTAATCATCAGTCAACCTAACTATAGCTCTAATTATAAGTTTTCTTTATTTTTATTTTGTGATACATGGATCATGTAGTTAAATTGTACCAAATATAATGATCATAAAAAAAATAAGAAATATGTGCAACAGACATTTGTAAAATGACAATGAAGAATAACATATAATAACTAATAATATTCATAAACTTTAAAAGGATACATAATAAAATCACACAAAATAACAAGTAACCATCATCATCAGTTCCAGCAAAAAAAGAAACTGTAAAAGTTAATTAGCAAAAATAGTGTAAAAGACCACAACTGATACAGAATTAAGTGAACAGTATGTAAAACAAAAACTATGTAATATTACTTTACATTTGCATAAAACATCACTCTCTGCACTATTTGATAAGAAAGATAAGAAAATGTAATAATTAAAATTCTTTTCAATAAAGTTTAAATGATTGAAACAGGACAATTAATATGTCATAAACATTTGGCAGTAAAATAAGAGCACTATAAAAATGTGCCTCATATAATTGCAAAGATAATAAATTGATTATTACCTACTTTCAGTTAAACATCAACAAAAAAATAGCACTCTTAAACAGTTTGGGTTAATATCCAAGTTTATTCAATGCTTTTTCAATGTACTAACGCTTTCAGTGCTGTCTCGCACCCTCTTCAAGTACATACTTTCTACAATTCTGAAATTTACTAACAAATTGTAATATAAAATTCTTAGAACAATTAACATATAAATATTTTTAACAAAATCGAACACATTTAATGAACCATTTAAATACAATTCAAATTCAAAATTGCATTCTATAACCATAATTACCTACAGTACATTTTTTATATAAAATACTACTACCGCTCTAATCCTCTTCGATCTTTGCCAGTCTATTCTTAAATCTCTATTATACGCTTCTATTGATAACAATATACTTAGCCGATATATACTTTAGAAAAATGATATATAGCGCCAAAAAGAGCTCCGACGATTTTCAACATTTTGCACAACGATAAAGATCCAATACTACAGATGGAGCATAGTGGAGTGTATAGTATTCCAGTTAAAGATATGCAAACGGGAGAAGAATTAGAATATATAGGAGTTACGGAGAGAAAGATAGCTACAAGGCTAAATAAATGTAAAAAAGATATAACGAAAGGAAGACTAAGTACATCGTTATCAATAGAAGCATATAATAGATAAACGTAAAAAAGATATAACGAAAGGAAGACTAAGTACATCGTTATCAATAGAAGCATATAATAGAGATTTAAAAATAGACTGGCAAAGATCAAGGAGGATTAGAATGATCACACCCGGGACACAACCGACAATAGCCGAATCTATAGAAATAGAGAAGAGGAAAGTAACACAAAAATTAATTAACGATAAAACATCATGGGAAATACCACTAGCATGGAAATATGCTTTTACGAGTCACACCCGGGACACAACCGACAATAGCCGAATCTATAGAAATAGAAAAGAGGAAAGTAACACAAAAATTAATTAATGATAAAACATCATGGGAAATACCACTAGCATGGAAATATGCTTTTACGATGGAATTACATAAGGAAACAAGCAGACGACGGGAACTGATGGGAGAAGGAAGTGGATGATAATACGAAAACAAAGAAAAACAATAATTTTTATAATAAGACTAGTTTAGTTGTGTATTAGTATTTTATATAAAAAATGTACTGTAGGTAATTATGGTTATGGTAATGCAATTTTGAATTTGAATTGTATTTAAATGGTTCATTAAATGTGTTCGATTTTGTTAAGAATATTTATACGTTAATTGTTCTAAGAATATTATATTACAGTTTGTTAGTAAATTTAAGAAATGTAGAAAGTATGTATCTGAAGAGGGTGCGAGACAGCACCAAAAGCATTAGTACGTTAAAAAAGCATTGAATAAACTTGGATATTAACCCAAACTGCTTAAGAGTGCTAAGTTGATGTTTAACTGAAAGTTGTTAAAAAGGGTTTAGCAGTTGTAAATGTTATTAGAGTTGATTATTACCTATCACAAAATTACAAATAAAGTCCTTCAACTGTGCACTATATAGAATTTTACTAGGACTATTTTCTTTTATTCTGATTCTAAAATAGCCAATTTCAAACATTGTATTGAATAACTGTTTGATATCTTGCAGCCTTAGATTGTATAATTTAATACAAAATTTTGTGGGTGTCCAAGTAATACAGTGAGTGTAATCGGTTAACGAACATAATCTGTTCCAAGACAACGTTCGTTATCCGAATTGTTCGTTAACCAATCATCGATTTACCATAGGTTTTTATGGGAATTTGATTAATTCATTCTGGAGACCGAAAAAAACATAAATAAAAAATTATATAATTTTTTACTACGTTTATTTATATGTAATAACAATAATATATACATACATAATCTTGCATTTTCATTTATATGTTTATTTTTTGATAAAGATTCTGTTCAATATCAATTGCTTTTCTCTCTCCTTCAGGATTTTTCGGAAGTGATTAATAGCATCTGTGTTAGAGATCTCTAATCTTATTGACCTTAACTTGGTATGGGTGCCAGTGATAGAGATCCCCAAGCCTATTGACCTAAATCTGGTATGGGTGCCATTCTGGATAGAGATTCCCAAGCCTATTGATTTCAACCTAGTATGGGTGCCATTCTAAGGGCAGAGATCCCCAAGCCTATTGACCTCAACCTGGTATGGGTGCCATTAAAAACTTTTCTCTCCCCTTCAGGATTTTTTGGAAGTGATTAATAGCATTGTCGTGGTAGAGATTTTCAGGATTTTTCGGAAGTGATTAATAGCATTGTCGTGGTAGAGATCCTAAACCTATTGACCTCAACCTTGTATGGGTGCCATTCTAAGGCCAAAAAATTGTAAAATCTCTCTCTTAACTTCTTTAATAAATCTTTGATTTGTTTTACGTTGTCTCCGAGTTCATTACTTTCTTTAATAAATCTTTGATTTGTTTTAAGTTGTCTCACTTTCTTTAATAAATCTTTGATTTGTTTTAAGTTGTCTCCGAGTTCATTTCTAACCTTTAATAAATCTTTGATTTGTTTTACGTTGTCTCCGAGTTCATTTTATGGGAAAAATTACTGTTCTCCCATCCTTACCCATAAGTCCACCGACGTTTGACTTACTCATAGGTCCACCAACATACAAGGCCTAAGCATATCATTCCTTACTGTTCTTCCATCCTTACCCATAAGTCCACAAATGTGCAAGGCCTATTCTTCCATCCTTACCCATAAGTCCACCAACGCGCAAGGTCTAAACCTGTCATTCGTCCTTCCATCCTTACCCATAAGTCCACCAATGTGCAAGGCCTAATCCTGTGATTCTGTTAGATTAGTTAAGCCGAAATATCCTCATGGAATATTTTTATGTGGTGGTGGCCACTTATAGAGCTGCCATCATCACAAGCCGACCAACACCCATGATAAGGTCAACCAGAAGATTGAAGGATGGGTTTCAATGGACAGGACCAAGATTCCTCCTGAAAAATTGGAGGAATGGGACCACCGGATCCTCCAGAATGTTAAACCACAGCTTTACCACACAGCCATTGGGCTGACCTGTCATTCTGTCAGTCTGCGAGTCCCACAGTTTGTTCTGTGAAGTGTTTGTTATCCGAACATAAAAATCTTTCGAAAAAGTGTTCGTTATCTGAACTGTTCATTAACCGATCATCCACTGTAATAGATGTGGTTGTTCCATGATTGTTTTCAAAATTACAGGAACAAAACTTCTTAATTTAATAAAAATAAACAGTAAATGGAAAAATTTGCATCATTTCCTAATCACTACTTTGGCATTTGCAATTTTACAAAATAACTTTCTGTTGCTCAGAAAATAATGTTTACTATTTTAAAAAGACTCTTAAGAGATCAATTTAAAGGCCTTTAAAAGATTCAGCTTGAGCTTATTTAAGGAAAAGCTTGAGTTTCAGTCATTTGTTTATTTGCAAGAAACCTCAAACTTTCAGAATTAAGCTGACTCAAGCCAGCAACTTTAAAAATATCATCATCATTAATCCAGCCAATAGAAAAGATGGTTTTCTAGATTAGAAATAGTCTGGATGAATGAAGTCATATTTTTAGATATGACCAAGAAAAAATGCTTTAAACTTAATATTGACAATATTTATAGCAAAATTAATGTTTTTTTATATTGTTTAATTGTTTTAAACAAACAGTCAATTTTTTTATGAAAAAGCATGATGATGTACAATATATTTTAAAATATATAAAGTAAAAATATCAACAGTGTATATAGAAAATTTACAGAAGAAAAATAAAAAAACTGAAATCTCAGATTTTTTTCAATTAATGTTTTTCAGTTTTTTTTGTCTGGATATAGCAATATCAAGATTAACAGTGTCTGTTTATTGGTAGCATTTACTGAATACTTTGTCTTATAATTAAAATAGTTTAATTTAATGCTTTTTCAGGGGTGTAGGGTGTATATTCTTTGAAATGGCAAGTGGTCGTCCATTTTTTCCTGGTTCAACTGTAGAAGATGAATTACATTTAATATTCCGAACATTGGGTACTCCAGTTGAAGAAACATGGCCTGGTATATCTACAATCCAAGATTTCCTTGCATATAATTTTCCAATATATGAACCTGAACCCTTGCTAAATAGAGTGCCTCGACTTGATACTGATGGTCTTGATCTTTTAATAAAATGTTTAAAGGTGATTCTATAATTATTAAAAATATAATTTTTTATTTCTTCCTCATTTATTGATTCATTTAACATAAAATTAAATTTATAACAACTTAATTTATTAATTTTAACAAAACTTCAGTTAACAAGTTGTGATTTGGTTAGCTTTAATAATTTAAAATAATTTAACAACTTAATTAATAATTTGAGTGTTTTAATAATACAATTATTTTTATGTATTTTCATAATTTTAATTTAATTTTGTTTATATTTGGAAAAAATTTTGACATTTTTGTCACATTGCAAATTAGATATTAAAACTAAAACAGTCTCAATGATTAAACAAAATTAATGATTACAGTGAAACCTATTAAAATGACCACCTTGACACAGTGACCACCTGGATAAAGGGACCAAATTTCAAAAGCTGGTTTGTTTCTCATAGGATGTAATCTATTTTTGCTCTGTATAGTGACCACTCACTTACTTAGTTTTAAGAAATTTTAATCTGCTAAAGTGTCCAAGAAGATTAATTTCATGGAGGAATTATTGTATTTTCCTTAGAATTTTTTGTTATGATAAAATAGACTGTTAAACTAGTATATTAAAAAGTAAATATTTTAACACTACTTTATATGTATCTTTATACAGTATTTTAATTTAGGTTTGATTATGTTAAATGTAGATATACATGTTAACATTAATTGTAGTACAGTATATGCTTGATATAAAGCTGTTTATCAGAAGGTGATATATGCTGTATGTCATCATTATTACTTTACTACAAGTTGATGATTTTAATTAATATAAATTTGCAGTTTTGATTACTCTGTTTACAGTTCATTCACTAAAATTAAAAAATAATGCCTCCCATTTAGTCAAAACTCAAAAATCTCAGTTACAACAAAAATTGGAACTGATTAATTTCTTGGAACACATACAAAGAGAAGTTTGGAGTCAACATGACATGTCCACAGCATTAATAAGTGAAAAGGTTAATACCTCGAGTGCTGTGAAGTGCAAAATGAAAATGGGAGTTCATTTTAATATGCAATTTTCATTAATATGTGTAATTTTTCTTTTTAGCATTCAGTATGCAATAACTTACTGTAGGAGCTTTTATGTTCAATTTTTTATGATGAGAAATAGTTTTTTTCTCTCTTGAGGAAGGGAAGGATCACTATCCTGTATAGTGACCACCTGTGAAAAGTGACTGGTGAAGTTGGTCCCGAGGGGTGGTCACTTTAACAGGTTTCACTGTATTTTATTTTTAAGTTTTAATTAATGGAATCAAATTACATTTGCATAAAAAAATTTTTGATATTAATTAAAAATGAAATTTTTTTATAGTATGATCCTAAATATAGGAACAGTGCAAGTTCTGCAATGAAACATACCTATTTTGATAGCTTGGGTCCAAATATTCATAAATTACCTGATAGTAAGTTCTTTATTTTAAAAATTAATAAATTTATAAATTAATGATTTTTTTCTATTGAAATTATATATATATATTTTATAATAATTACTGTTTACCAATTAATTTTAATTTTAATTTAGAACAATGTGCAATTTCAATGGCATTATTTTTAATTTAAATAATGAATCACAACAAAAGAGTTTCTTTTATGTTTACTATTTTTGAAAGTTTGGCAATAAACATTTATAAGATATATTTTTCTTTGAAGCTAATTTAGAAAATAAATTATTTTAAATTGACGTGAATAGAGTCGAAAATTTATTTTTGGGAGGATATTTTAGAATTACATGAAGTTTAAAGCTAGAATGATTTTTCTGTGATATTTGTTGGAAGAATAAATGACTACTTCTCTGCAGAATAAGTAATCAGAATTGTGTAAATTTAACCTATATAACATCTTCAGTAGAAAAAAAGTGAAGAAATAATTCTGTATTCTATTACCATGACGTATTTTTTAAGAAATTTTGGTAAAATTTTCAGGTACTATATATTCTCATTTTTATTCAGTGTAACAAAATTAATTTTATTTAAAAAATCCAGAAAGATTATTTTATTATTTAAAATGGTTTCTGAAAAAAAAATAAAATTATTATTTTTAATTCTTTTTTGTGCCATTTAATTAGTATTTGTACATTGATGTCCTGCTTTGTTATTTATATTTTACAGAATTCATCTATTTTTAAATCATTTCAGAATCAATAAGAGTACTCTCATCATTAAGTTTATTAATTAACTCATTTGCAAAAATAAAAATGACTTTTAAGTGATAATTAAAATTGCAACTGCATAAATTGTTAAAGTATAGAAGTCTTTTATAAACTTCCCCATTATTGCAAGCATTAAATCATTTTTACGTGACCATATTTATATTGCTTCTTGAACTAGAGAATCAGGACTTCCGAATAAAAAATTAACACGAAAATTAACGTAAGATCCATTATTAGCGACAGAAAATGATTTTTTTTAAATATATTTTTCGTAGCAACATGAAATTTTTATGACTTTAAAGCTCTTTACAATTATATCTTAGAATTTATAATTTAATCAATATCATTTTTTTGCAACTAATAATATTTATTCATAATTGCTTACTGGATTGCTAAGATTTATCTTATATAAAAATTTCAAAATTTTTCGAAGCTGTTTATTAAGTTAAAGTTTGGCTGATATGCTTTAATATGCTATTTACAATAAAGTTATCCATTTTTTGTATAAAGTGCGTAATAAAATTTCAAAGTGCAGTAATTTTGAAAGTGCCTAAATCTATTCTAGTCAATAGTAATGTAGATAAACGAAGTTGATATCGATAGTATGAGTCATTTCTGATATGAGAACCCACTTAGGAAGACAATACTCTACTCTGAAAAAAAATTTTTTTTCTCACTTTTTATTGCAAATATCACTGATTACATATTTCATATATAAAATACACTGGAGAAAATTTCATGTTTTCATCCTCTGTTATTTAATTTCATCGTTTAGAAACTTGGAGATTTTATTGAAAATTCAGTTAAAAATCATAGCATAAAGTGTATTTAATGATATTTTTATCCATAGATAATAATTATAACAATATTTAGTTAATTTATAAATTATTTCCAAGAAATGCTAAAATATTATATTCAAAAAATTATTTTTTGTATATAATCTTTATATTAATATTTATCTAACTAATTTTCATCGATATCTTAAAAGTATAATGAAAAGAATTTAGGCATTTATGCAAATTATATCTTCATTTTTTAAAAATAATTTCTGTTAAATAAAATAATATTATACAAGTTAAACTGATTCTTAATTTATATTCTTTGTTTCATTTACATAAAAATACTCTTGAGTATGGAACAGTAAAAATATAATTTTATGCATTACATTATTTATCTTTCTTTATTATTACTTTTTAAGAATGTAACGCAATTTACTCAAAATTTCTAAATTATGCTTTAAAAACTGCATTTAAAACGATACATATAACATTATTGAATTTATTTTGTTCGGTCTAATATAAATTATCATTAAATGAAACGAAAGATCTATCGATAGTAATACTGCATCAGATATAACTGATGTTATAAATGCCTTTGCAAGAAAAATTCGAATTCTGTAAATGAACCTACATAATAGATTTTGTTCTGTTCGTTAACTACAAATTAATTCTTAACAAAATGAGTTAAGAATATTAACAACGTCTTTAATATTATAGTATCAACAGTAATTTAGAAAATTATTATTAATATATTATTAAAAAGAAGTTTTATCTTAAGAATAATGCTTAACATTTTTTTAATTTTAGTGGATATTTTTCCTTTTTTTTAACTTTTATTCTCTTATTACTGGTATTTTTAGATATATTTATTTTTAGAAAATAAATTATATCTTTCTATTAATAATAACTTTAAAAAGAATTCATTTTTTGCAGATTAAGAGTTTATTACAATTGTTTGCAAAAGATTAAAATTTGGATTCTTTTTTTAATTGTCTACAGTTTAATATCGCAATTTATATAAATATCATGGTAATGATATTTTTTACTAATTAATTAATTATCAATTTTTAACTTTAATATTAAAAATATTACTAAAATTGATTTAGAATTTTTGTTTTCATTAAAAATGTACATTTCTTTAACTTTAAGAAAAAATGGATTTAAATTATTCAATTAAATTTATATTTAATTTTATAATCTTAATGATGATGATAGCGTATTTTTATTACAATTTTTTTTTTTTTGCATTAATTATTGAGATTTTATCTTAATATGTATTTTACTTGAACATGTTTACAGGACGATGCTAATAATCTTTAAATAATCAAATTATAGAATTTTTTTCTTTTAAATGAGATTTCAATTTATTGATTTAAAACAAATTTGTTGATTTTAAAATGGTTTTTGTATAGTCATTTGCATTTAAATATGATAAGAACATTGAAATTAATTTAAATGCAAATGTAATTTTCTTAAAGAAAAGGATAAGATTAATTTGCCTAACACAATATTTTACATTCTTTAATTCGAATTTTCTAATAAATTTTCGTATTGGTTAATTGCGACAATGATTTCCTTGCAATTTTTTTAAAGTATAGATTAATTAAGCCGTTTTTTAAAAAAAATATTCATTTTCCATAACGATACTTTTCTATAATATTTAAAGAATTTTTACTCTTGGAAATTGTATTTTTTTTTCTATAAAATTCAAATTAATTATTTAAAAACATTATTTCGGGATGTATAAAAATCAAATATTTGCTTAAATTTCGTTTTGTTAATCTGTCACCTTTAAGTTTAGAGGCTAATTGTAATATTTCTAGTTTAGTTAATTTCGGCAAATAATCGAAGGCTGCTCCAACTAAACTAAATACTTTATTGTAAATAGTGATTATGGAAAATTAAATTATTCCAACAGAAACTGCAAATTAATTTGTTTGTTTTATCTTTAATCATCAGTTTACCTTCTCTTAAATTTCTTTCTTTTTTTTTGTAAAAATTAACGAAACATATAATATGTAATATTTTTATTACGTAATTACATTATAATATAACAATAAAGCATGAAATTTTTAATAATTAAATTAAAATAGAAATACGGTATTGTATCTTCAAAGTGTTCAAACAATAAATTCAAACAAATTTATAATACATTGAATTTTAATCATTTATGAAAATATGTTTAGTCAAGTTTAAAGAAAATTTTGTAACTCATTTTTCTTTTAATTAACAGTAGGTATTTATAATTAGATTAATCCATTTCATCTTAATTACATTTAAAGAGGAAATCGATAAAATAAATCTTTTTAAATTTATAACTTTAAAATAGCAAGGGATTTATATCATTGTAATAGACAGAAAATTAAAACGCTTTATTTAATCGATTTCTTCTTTAAATGTAATTAATATGAGATGGATTAATCTAATTATAATTATTTACAGTTAATTAGAAAGTAAAATTTGTTACAATTAATCCTTAAAACAAAATCAATGAATTTTTATAAATGGTTAAAATCCAATATAATGATAATTTTTAATTAATTTTTTCTTTTTTTAGTCATTTTAGTATATCTATTCCACAAGAATGATAAACCAGAGATTTAAAGCATTATTGTCTGTAAAATTAATACATTGTAATTGCATTAGTAACAAAATAAATATATCTCTGTGTATTTTAGCTATAGTAATACTAACTGCCTTTATTAAAAAGGATTTTCTTCGTAGAATGTCTTAGTTAGCCTTCAATATCTCAAGAGATATAGATCTAATCCAAGAAAAGAACTGAACAGCATATTACAAAGCTTCTCCACGATGAAACTGTACTCTACTTCTACCTTCATTTTTTACTTTTTTTTCTATTTCCAACGATAAAATGGTTTATAACTTTCTATCGAATTCTCCATTTCTAATCAAAATATTATTTTTATTATATACTATATATCAATATAAATTGGAAAAATGCATGTAGTTTGCTAATATTAAAATCTAGTTAATAGAATACTGTAGTTTCCTTTCATATTAATATAGTATTGACATAGTTTTTCTCACTTTTAAATTTTTAGAATTAACAATAATCAATACGAAAAATTTATTTTAAAAATTTGATTATAGTTATACAGATAAATGAAAAATATCATACTTATTCTAATAAACGGCGTACAGATTTTTTTTATTGAGAAATAATACTGTCTAATAAATAGAGCATAGTTTAATGTAATTTTATGCAAGTAGCAGTCTTCAAATATATAATTTATTTATTTTTTCTCGTCTTTTTGTAATAAAATTATCATAATAATAAAGATTATTTTATACAAATATTATTGAAATATTTGCAAAATTAAATTTTTACTTCGAAGTTTGAATAAAAATAATAATAATCATATAATGCTATTTAAGAAATAATTGAGAAGAAGCCACTTCCAATAAATGTAGCAGTAAATTCGTGAGAAAAATAAAATATTGTTTATTAAAGTAAATACATTTTAAAAGTTTTCATATTATATATGTAAATTTAGGTATTATCTGCTTTTTAAGTTGTTTATTATAGAGCTTTAAAAGTCATTAATGAGTATTTATATATAGTACTCTATTAACGTGATCGATCACTAGAAAAAAATTTTTAAATGCAAATGGACATTAAGATAATACAACTACATATTTATATTAGTTTCATATAATTCCATTTATATACTTTTGCGCAACTTGTTCAATTTCCTTAAAATTCAAATCGAATTCTTACCGGAAATATTCCACATACATCATAAAATTCGTTTTATTACAGTTAAACTTGTATATTGAAACAGCGAAATATGCTCTCTGGTATACTTTATAATTCAACTGTTGGAAAATTAGCTTATATCTATTCCAATCTCATATTTTCTTAGAACGTATAAAACTACAGAATTTTTACGAAAGCATGACAAAAATTATAATGCAAATTAGAAGCGAATAACGCAAAATCCTTAATATTTCAAAATGGCATAAATTTATTCGTGTACCTAATGCAAGGGGAGAAAAATTTCGAATAAATTTTAAAAATTTCGCAATGGTAAAATTATCCGAAATTCCAAAAATCGCCCATATTTATATTTACAGTGAAGTAAAATTTATTTCACTATAAATGTCACTGTAAGTCAGCTTTATCGAAAACTGCTTTTTAAAGGAAAATATATTGACTAAACATATTTTATTTTTGATATATATTTAATCAAATATTTTATGCTATTTATTCACTCGAGGAAAGTATTAAAGAAATATTTTAATAGCAAAAGAAATCCTGTAACAAGTAAGGTATAGCCTATAATTGTATTTTTTGTCATATATCTTTGCATTAAGATAGCCTTTGGCTTGTTTACATTCTGTTGTGCGAACTTTCAAGTTTTGCTCTTCACGATAATTAAAATGTTGGAGTTAGTTATTACAATCCTCGAGAGGCATGTTTTTCTATTTTAACACATTACAAGATACTATCCAGACAAAGAAATAGCGTAAACAGTATTATAGAAAAGCCGATTCAACAGTTTTGATTTTAAAATGTAAATTTATTAAACTTTAATATTTTCATTTAATTTCTACTTTATTTTGGTGGTATCTGTAGATTAATGACTTAAATTCTTAATAATTTATTTTTAATTCTTAAATTCTTTTTAAAATTTATAACATAACATTGTTAATTTTGCTGCTCTGGGATAATTTGTTTAAAGAACTAATTAATGTATATTAAACAACAATATTTTATGACTTGCAACATAGCTGCTTACAACAGGTAACATCGTAAAATGCATATAAGTAATGATTAATGTTTATTTGATAAACATAATGCTTCATATAAATTTTCTTCGTTAACATGGCGTTGGCAAATAGAAAGTTAACATCTAAGAGGCACTTAAATAAATTAAAATTTCTCCAGGGGAAATTTCAGATAGAGAAAAATAATTCTTCTATTGAGAGGAAAGACTTAATCTTCCCTTTATCAAGAACTATGCACAAGACCAATTGTGTTAACTGGTAATCGTTGATTTTATCTCATTTGCCTGGTTAGCACAATTAGTCTAGTGCAAGTCTATCACGATAACGAGAGATCGTGTCCTGATCACATTTATTCTTTCTATCTCATCTTCACCTGTATTCATCAAATCGTGTCTCATTCTTATTTGTCTTCATTTCTTGTGCCTTTCGGATGAAAGCTTGCTTTTTATTTTAATTACTTGTACTCTTTAAAACTTTTTTTCTTTGAATAAAATCTAAAAATTTAATTAGATTTAATTAAATTTAATTATTTATCTACATTAATACTCGGAAAATCTCCACAGACTTCATTTGTAGTTCTTTTCAAAAAATAAGAAAAGAAATCGAGAAAGTAACTTTATAAATGTTTAGAATATTGAATAACATCCTTAGAAAACGCATCGATCGCTATGAAATTTCTCCCAATAGTGCTCTTTAGACTGAAAGCAAGTTTCTTTCTGCTTTGGTATTATTGTGACTCACTTGTCAGTCTAGCTTTAGATAAGGAATAACCTAAAGCATACTAGCACAACTTCGAAATCATGCATAAACAGCAACTATGCTTTCGGTAATCCTCAAACTACTGAAACATAAATTTTTATTTTTGCAATGTACAAAATTTAGCAATGAAAAAATATTCGTTTTACATTCTATCGGAATTACGAATCGTTCCTTGTACAGCTATATTTAGCATTGTTTTATATGTTTTTTTTTAAATTTTTTAAGTCTATATGCCAGAATACACATAAATTTATAAACTAACGATAGAATGCTCTCCATTCTTAGCTCTAAAATATATGTTTAGATCTAATAAAACGTACTGTACATTGTCTAAAAATCTTATTACAGTACAGTATTGTATTTTGTTAATACCATACCGTACCTTTTCGTACCGTACCTTCAAGTTGTCACATCAAAGTTGTCTACAACGAAAACTAATTATTGAATTACGAAAATAGTTTTTATTGTTAACATAATTTAATACCCTTAGAGAATGTATAAATATTTCAATGAAAGAAACAAAGGGAATATAATTAAATTTTCGTTCCATTTCTTTATTTCTCTAATTTAATTTTCGGTTGTTGTAAATTATGATTTAAAGAAACGAAAATGGAAATTTAAAATGTTTTTTATATACTGTATGACACTATAAAACAAAGTTAATTTTAAATAAGCTTAATTTACATATTCATCATCAAACTTTGTTTAGATGGAAAATAACTCTTGATAATCTCGGGAAAACAGTATTATTTTCGTTTTCCGTGTTTTCTGTCATAACTAGCTTCCCACAAATGACAAATGACGTAATGTCCATCTAACTGGAAATCCCTCGAAATCAGGATTTCCGTTTCGACGTCGACACAATATTGACAAGATTATTTAATTACTTCAGCCTTAATAATATTTTATATATTTATATATAAAGCTTGCAAGCTAACGGTTATGTTAATAAAATTAATTTATATCTAAATAAATTAAATAGTACAGTAATTAGATTTAAGAAATTATGAATAATCTAATTAAATATATCATTAACCCTTTCAGATCTGATTTAATTCTATTTATTCTAAAATTATATAATTTTAAATTTAGCATCTC